>MDKJ01168367.1:0-13872 GCA_005239525.1 Nicotiana knightiana | reverse complement strand
TTTAGCAGCTTAAATATGGGCTCACATGTAGTAGTAAGCTGAGCGATTAACCTACTGATGTAACCTAGTATTCCCAACAAACTCATGACCTGTTTCTTGGTTTTCAGAGGTGGCAGATCTCGGATAGATATTATCTTTGTTGGATCTAACACAATACCCCTCTGACTGACTATAAGCCCCAAGAGTTTCCCAGACGGAACCCCAAATTAACATTTAGAAAGGTTCAATTTCAGGTCATACTTACCTAGACGCTCAAAGAACTTTCTCAAATCTCGCACATGGTCTTCTTGTGTTCTGGACTTAATAAAGACGTCATCAACGTACACCTTGATTTATTGGTGCATCATGTCATGAAATATGGCAGTCATGGCTTTGATGTAAGTTTCCCCGGTGTTTTCCAAACCGAATGGCATGACCCTGTAACATTGGGTCCCCCATGGTGTGGTGAAAGCTGTCTTTTCTGCATCTTCTTTATCCATCAGGACTTGGTGATACCCCGCATAATAATCCACCGAAGTCTGTACTTCATGTTTGGCACAATTATCAACAAGGATGTGGAGGTTTGGTAACGGGAAGTTTTCCTTGGGATGCGCTTTGTTTAAATCCCTGTAGTCAACACATACTCGGATCTTCCCGTCGTTCGTTGGTACTGGGACTATATTGGCCAACCATGTGGTGTATCCAACTACTCGGATCACACTGACTTTTAGTTGTTTGGCAACCTCTTCTTTAATCTTGTCGATGATGTCTGTTTTGAATTTTCTTTTCTTTTGTTGGATAGGCGAACAACCGGGATAAGTTGGCAATTTGTGTACCACTAGATCGACACTTAATCCTGGCATATCGTTGTTGTTTACCTTGAAAATGGTAATTACAATTATATTTGATTATGTGGTTCTAAAAATATGTAATTTATTTTAATGCTAGTTGTTAAGCAGAAGATGCTAAGTGTGAATGAGATAGATGCATTAGAATATATAGGAAATTGAAGACAAGTAAACCATACTGCCTCAGATCGGGGTTCCGAGCTGACCGAGGTGGACTCTCGTAGTCGAGGCTCGGGACTAACGAAGTACGGTCGATTGAGTTATACCAATTATGTGGGCCTCAAAGTAGGCTATTTATGATCAATGATGAGCAATAGATGAAGAACAATACATGAAATACAATAAATGCAAGTAAAAACATCAACAGAGAGACAATAAAGGATGTTTGAGTTAGAGAGCAGGGGATGTTCTTGTTCCTTGTATTGAGTAACATGTGTACAAAAAAAGATAATGGTCCCCTTTATATAGGAGGGGGGAATCCCAGCATAGTACATAAGCATTTATTACAAAAGGGGATAGCTGGTACAACTATTGATTGATCTACTGTAGACTCGTACTATTTTGCAGGCGCTTGTCAGCTCTAGTCGTATGTCCTCGAGAATTCTCGTGCTTTCCCATGACGGGCCTCGACATTCTCCTTACTTTGAGGTATTCCAATTCCTTGGTATTATCATTCGACGAACTCCTCTCGAAGTCATCCTCGGATCTATCCCCGATGCCATAAGAAACCCCGAAATCAATCAAGCCCGATTTCAACCGTATACAGATAATTCCCACGTTTCTTGGAATGAAAAGACAAGAAACGTGTTGAGTTAACTATCCTTTTATACTTCCATTATTGCGTCATTCATGCCATATAAAGTGACTAATGAGATAGAGGGGAACCCAAATGGTTGTGTCCATACAGCTACTGAGGAGCCCCTACATTGATCACAACAGTTACCGCCATTTGGATTTCTTTAACGTACATGGTGACTTTCTATAAATACTCCTTCCTCTGCTTCTTCTTTCTTATCGTGCCTTCAAGTTCTCGAAAGATTTCTCCCTACTCCTTTATCGTATTTTTTTCTGACCATATTTACTTCCCTCTTTCCTGATCCCCGGAAGGAAATAAATGGTGAAGGCTTCCTCTAGTGTTTCCCGAACTGACAAACCTTCCTCTCCTTCACGACTGTCAAAGGAGAAAGAGACAGAACCCCCTCGTCTCGAAGATTGCATCCCCGGAGCATGTGTGATAACCTCCAATTTCAAGATCGACAAACCTTCTTCGAGGCCAGGGCGATGCAAGCCCATGTCTTGATATATCAGCTTGATAGCAGACATAGAGAAAGTGAAAGCGGACTGCCATTGGGGGAGTTTGGTGCTGGTGTAAGATTCCCTCCCAGGAAGAGGAAATTACAACATACGAGGTCGACTTCCTCAATGTGTATACTTATCCATTTACCCTCGGCCCGATAGGACCATCGTCGCCCCCAATAGATCCTGTTATCCTCGGCTTCTGCAAACGGTATCAAGTGACCCTTGGTCAGATACATCCGTCATTCTGGCGCATTGTATATATGACCAGGCATTTCCGGAACAAGGTCGAGAGAATGCATGTTAGCCTCGACCACTTGATCAGAATGTATAGCCCCCGGCTTTTCGTGGTAGCTTGATTAAACTTCAACGTCGGGCCTCGAAGGCCTTTTTCGCCTACTGACTAAGTTAGTGACAGAGGATGGATGAGTCTCTTTGTTCGAGTTAGGACTATGGACCTGATTCCGACGGAAAGGACGCCGTTTACTGAAAAGTGGAATGTGAAACGTAAGTGCATATGATAATCAAGCGTCTTTCCTTTTCCTTTGGATTAATTGCCCTGCAAACTGATTCCTATCATCGTTGCACCTATTGCGGTGTACCCTTGTTTAGTTAAAAGTGTCTCTGACTGGATAGGCCAGCTAGATTTTGGTCTGCCCATATGTTGAGCGCGTGTGGCGCGATCTGTCAGTGGCCCGGTTGTATTGGTAAAAATAAGCATCACACGTGTATTAATTATGATGACTCAGCAATCCATATGGAGGAATGAAAACATGACAACTGGACGAGACTTTACGAAGAGGTACGAGACAAAGAGGAACGGAACATCATACCCATGAGGTAATCAGATACGGGAATCTCAAGCTAATTGAGGAGATGAAGAGACACGGTCAGAAAGAATCAAGCGGAATATACGACAGATTTGGGGATCTTCAATCAATGATCCAAACATTACATAATCTTCATGCAACAGTTACCATTAATCATTGTAACGTTACATTAATGACATTATTAGTCATTAATGCTCAATCATTCAAAAGAATAGACGTTATATTAAGAAATTCCCTATAAAAGGGAGTAAAATATAACTTGTAAAGACACGTTCGAACCACTATTGAAATATACTTACTTTTTACGCATCTTTACTTCTTTCTATTTACAAGACTATTTGCAATTATTAGCATATTATTTCGGTTATCAGAAACCCGTGTTCTTCTTAAAATAGCTTTGGCAGAGAATCTAATTCTTTGGTTAAACAAATTGGTTCTGTTACGGGGAATCTGATAATCTTTGATTGTCAAACAACATTCTGTGAATTATGTCGAACGCCAATAACAACAACCAACAGAGAATTGGAATTCTGGTTCCATCACCTTCAGGGAACAATCCCAGAGAGATCTATGACACAAAACAACGATCGCAATGGAAATGAACAAACAGGAGAATTAGACCCTGTAAACCAATTGGTTGGGGACTATGTTAATGAAGACTTACAAGCTTTCATGAGGGGGCTACCAGCTATATCACCTACACCTCCTCCTAACAACACCGCAACTGCGGAAAATCCACAATCTGGATTAGCGAACTCAAGAAGTAGAGGCACACCGAATGACTCTCTCAAAACAAGACCAGGTATGTCCAATAATTTAGAATTACAACCTTTATTACTAACCTTGCAGAAACAGGTAAAGGAATAAAACGATCGAATCGAACTAATTCCTGGAGTAACACCCGTCATCAAGGGCATTGACATTGATAGATACTCTCAACAACCTTGGAAGCCAAGTGATGCACCCTTGCCTATTCAGAAGTACCTATTGAGAAAGAGTATTCAAAAATATGAAATTCCAAGTCATTAATACCGATATGGCTTACAACGTAACCATGGGGAGACCATGGATCTATGATATGGAAGAAATACCATCTACTTTACATCAAGTAATTAAATTCCCTTCCAAATGGGGAATTCAACAGATTTGAGGCGATCAGTAGACTCAAGGAATATAAATTCAGTAGTACACTCTAACAAAAATGAGGTAGCGGAAGAATCAAAAGACAGGGAATTCACCCAAACAGGTACGGAAGAAGATAGCCACGAGAAGGTGAACCAAATCGCCGTAGAGGCTACATCAAAACACACAGACATGGATTCCAGACCCGATGTCATTCAGGAGCCAGAAGAAGACGAGCATATCAAAGCAACCACTGTGGAGCTCGAAGATATCCCATTGTTCGAGCAGGAGCCTGAGCAAAAAGTTCATATAGGCATGAGGCTAAGCCCTACAAGAAGAGGTAAGTTAATTGAATATTTAAAAGCTAACGCAGATTGTTTCGCTTGGTCCCATTATGATATGACAGATATACCTCCAGAAGTGATGACTCATAAACTAAATGAAGATCCATCCTTCGTGCCTACCAGGCAAAAGAAAAGAAATCAAGGACCATTCAAGAACTAAGTGATCGATGAAGAGGTACAAAAACTCTTGAAAATTTGTTCAATACGTGAGGTAAAATATCCTAATTGGTTAGCTAATACTGTAGTGGTACCCAAAAATAATGGTAAATGGAGAGTATGTGTAGATTACACAGATTTGAATAAATCATGACCTAAAGACTCATTTCCATTACCACACATAGATCAGATGATTGATGCCACTGCATGTCATGAATTGTTAAGATTTCTAGATGCATACTCTGGTTATAATCAGATAAAAATGGATCCCTCAGACGAGGAAAAAACTTCCTTTATTACAAATATGGGGACTTATTGTTACAAAATCATGCCTTTTGGCCTGAAAAATGCTGGAGCCACGTATCAAAGGCTGGTGACCAAGATGTTCCAGGAACGTCCGGGGAAAACAATGGAAGTATCATTGATGACATGCTGGTGAAATCAACACAAGCGGAAGATCATTTCCAGCATCTTTCAACCACCTTTGAAATCCTGCGCAGGTATAACATGAAATTAAATCCAGAAAATTGCGCCTTTGGTGTTGAATCAGGTAAGTTTTTGGGTTTCCTTGTATCAAATAGGGGTATAGAAATAAATACCTAATATACATACGAGCAAAAAATAAGTTCAAAGACTAACAGGAAGAATCGCAGCCTTAGGAAGATTTATCTCCAGGTCATCGGAGAATAGTTTTAAATTCTTTTCAGTTCTAAAAAAGCAGAATCAGTTCGAATGAACTGAAGAATGCCAACAGTCTCTCAAAGATCTGAAGGCCTATCTATCAAAACCCCCGCTGCTGTCTAAACCAAAGGAGGGGGAAAGGTTGTATGTATATCTTGTCGTTGCAGAAATTGCCGTAAGAGCAATATTGGTAAGAGAAGACAAAGGTAAACAATCTCCAATTTATTATGTAAGCAAGTCTTTATTAGATGCTGAAACTAGATATCCTCATCTAGAAAAATTAGTCTTAGCTCTAATCATGGCAGATAAATATTTTGCATAAACAAGAGTTATCAGGATATTAGGTAAGTGGGCAATAGAATTAAGTGAACATGACATAATATATCATCCTAGGACTGCAATAATGTCTCAAATTTTAGCTGATTTCGTCGTTGATTTTAATAGTAGCATAATCCCTCAAGTGGAAAAAGAATTACAAATCTTCAACGGAGCTAATCCAGGAATATTGACCATTTTTACTGATGGCTCTTATAATGTAAAAAGAACCAGCTTGGGAATTGTTTTAATATCACCTACAAATGAAAGATACGACAATCCATTAAATGTTATCCAATAACTAACAATGAAGAAGAGTACGAAACTGTCATTGCAGGACTTGAATTGGCACGAGAACTCTCAATTGATCAAATCGTGATCAAAAGTGACTCTCAACTAGCGGTAAACAAGATGCAGGGGACTTATACCGCTAGAGAGGCTCGGATGCAGCAATATCTGGAAAAGGCACGAGACCTAGTAAGACACTTCCAATCATGGAAGGTAATGCAAATACCTGGGGACGAAAATGTAGAAGCGGATGCATTAGCTAAGCTTACAGAAGTTACCGAGGTGACAAATAAAGACAATGCAATTGCGATACACCTATTTCATTCAGAAATCGACCAGGACAAAAATGAGGTAACATTTAACAATTTAACCTGGGATTGGAGAAACAAAATCGTAAATTTTTTGCAGAACGGTATTGTGCCTGAAGATAAAAAAGCAGCTCAAGCACTTCGCCGAAAAACTGCACGGTACTGCCTAGTTCGTGATACTTTATACCGCAAAATGTTTGGAAGTCCCCTAGCAAATTTCCTTGGACCCAATCAAACGAAGTACGTGATGAAGGAAGTACATGAGGGACAATGCGAAAACCACGCAGGAGCGAGATCCTTAGTCAAAACCCTAATCAGCGCAGGGTACTATTGGCCTAAAATGAAAGAAGATGCTGAGAATTTCGTAGCTAAATGCGACAAATGCCAACGATATGTTAACAATATTCATCGACCAGTAGAAGTACTCCATCCAGTGGTGTCACTGTGGCCATTCATGAAATAGGGCATGGATATAATGGGACCTCTTCCTCCAGCTAAAGGAAATGTACGGTTCTTACTCGTATTAACAGATTATTTCACAAAATGGGTGGAGGCTAATGATTTTAAACAAGTGCGAGAAAAAAAAGTGAAAAGCTTCATATGGCGACACATAATATGCCGCTTTGGAATACCAAAGGAGAGCGTATCTGAGAATGACCCGCAATTCATAGGCTCACAAATCACAGAATTCGTCAAAAGCTGGCAAATCAAACGAATCACTTCATCACCATATCACCCCATGGCTAATGGTCAAGACGAGTCAACAAACAAAATCATTGTAAACAACTTAAAGAATCGGTTGGAAAAAACCAAGGGAAACTGGCCCGGCGAGCTACCAGCAGTATTATGGGCTTACAAAACTACTGCAAAAACAGCCACAGGAGAAACTCCATTCGCGCTTGTTTGGTTAAGAAGCTTTAATACCGGTGAAAATCGGCGAACCAAGCACGAGGTTCACAAAAGCAACGGAATAAACAAACAACAACGAGTTGAGGACAAATCTGAATTTGCTCGAGCAAAGGAGAGAAGCCACATCAATATGTATGGCCGCCCAAAAACAAATTATAGAGCGATATTACAGCAGAAAAGCTCACCTCAAATATTTCAAAATTGGGGACTTCGTTTTTAAAAAAGGTCTTCCAATCAACAAAGGAAGTTGGTGCAGGAAAGCTAAATCCAAATTGGGAAGACCTTACAAAGTCCATGGCATTGCTGCAAAAGACGCTTATGAGCTGGAAACTATGGACGACAGAATCTTACCAACCAGTTGGAATTGTTCATTTGAAGAAGTATTACTTCTGAGTAAAAGGAATACCCCTGGTCAGGTATCATTACGTTCGAAATCAAAAGTCATGCTACTATTAATATTGATATATTATGGCAAAAAACTAAGTATTAACTTAGTCTAAGCCGGATTTGTTTATAAATAGGTTGCCCCTAATTTGTCAGTTGGGGACTTACAAAGGATCAATCTTTACCCCCAATGGGACCGGGGGTAACCACTAATTGTTCCAAATAAAAAAAGGGATCAAATTCCTTAAACTCTTTCACTAGATGGGGGTTGTCTTCACTGGCAGGAGAAGCGTCTTGAGATGGCGAGACACGAGCAGCAGGGACCTCAGCTTCAGGTGAAGATAAATTTTGACTTTGCTGAGACTTCTCAATCGTCTCTCTGGTTTTTTCAATTTCGGCTTCCAAGTCAAAGTTCTCTTAGCCCATTTCCGTCAATGCGTCAAGACGGGCATTCAAATAAGCCCAACAAACATCGACAACTACTTTGTCTTCAACAGCCTCGTAGTATTTCACCCATAGTTCAGATTTGGCTCTTAGTTCATCTCTCTCAACCACGGCAGCATCATGAGAAGCCTGTAAAGAGCAAGAGACCTTTCCAGAAACTAGACCTTCTCTGAAGAATTACGGAGGTCTTCTTGGGTTTGGGTGAGCAATTGAATAAGTTCACCAGAGTATGCCTCCTTATGTTACAACAAGGCCTTTAGGCTCCTAATCTCTTCGGTGGCACGGGAAAGCTGCTCTGCAAAGGAAGACTCCAATATATTTTTGTCCTTGCCTGGGTGGTTTGAAGATTCTTTCTCTATGGCCAATTCTGCTGCAATAACTCTAACCTGCTGCTCCAAGGTACACTTTTCTTCTTCCATTTCCTCCATGTCAAGCTGTAAACTCTTGTACTGCTCCTTCCAATTGTCAGCCTCGGTATGGAAGTCATTCGCTGATTTCTCCACTTGAACGATTATCTTCATTAATTCTGTGCCTATAAGGTTGATCTACATAAAAAGATAAATTAGATACGGTAAGAATGTATAAAAACATATGAAGGAAGAGCAAGTTTTACCATTAAGGACGAGTGCACAATCTCGTTCACTCAAGTAAAGGAGTTGTGGCTTTCCATATTAGACATCTCAGTCGGGCCTATCAATAGCTTTAACCATATATCAGCCTGGCCCGACTTTTTTAAGAGGCTGCATGCCGCAGGAATTCCACAAGCAGGAAACCCTACTAAATGAAAGGGATTGGATAAAGCTCAAAAAGGGAAGAAGTAAAAAAAAAAATTCACTTACCGTGGGTCTTCACCTTCCAACCAAACCTCAAAGAGAGGTACTTCCACAAACGTTCTTCTAAAGGAGCGATTAACAAAAGCTTTTCTACCCAATCACGGAAACCAGAGACATTCTCGACGGTTCCCATGGTTGCTGCAAAAGAAAAAGAACAATCACGGTACTGATAGTTTATCAAAAGCAAAGAAAAGGAAAGTGAGCAAAATTGTACTCACGTGCAAAGTTCCACTTCTCGGGGAAGGGAATATTTTCTTCACCTACTAAACCTGCATTAGGGAAAACAACATACCGGACATACCATCCTCTATCCTTGTCATCATCTAGCGTAACTAACACCCTTTTACTCCTAGCAGTGAGAGTAAACACTCCTTGGCGGAACACCATCGGTGAATAGAGGTGAATAAGATGATGAAAAGTAAAGAGTACGGATGCTAAATTTACCAAATACCTAAGGCACGCGACTACTCGCCAAACAAGAGGACCAACTTGTCCAAAGAAAACATTGAAGAATCGATAAAACTAAATGATAACAGAGTCGATGGGAGGCTTGAATCTTAATGTGAAGGGATAAATATAAACATAAGAATACCCAGTCCTGTAAGAGGTTATTCTTTGGTTATCGTTAGGAACAACAACAGGAAAATCAGGCTTCCAGTAACAATCCGTGCGTACGAGTGACATAAACCCTTTGTTATTTGGGTAGGATAAAGGTCAGCACTATCATACGATGACATGGAAGAAAGTTTCTCACTCATGGTCCGACTATCCTTGGCAAAAGAATACTCGGTAGGAACTATCTCATCGACTCTCGGTTCACATAGTGTTTCATTGTGTTCTCTACTCTTTGATGAACATCTAGAAGCCCTAACCCTCGAAGAAGACAAAGAAACAATAGACCTAGAAGAAGATGGGGGAGTAATATGAGAAGAAGAAGAACCCCTGGAAGGTGTAGAACTTAAGCTTCTAAGTCTGCCGCCCTTCCTACTCTGTGTTGGAGCAGAAGAAGGAGTCAATTCATCCACAATGATGACCTTTTTGGATTGCTAGTTTGAAGAAGAAATATTTACGAGGATGAAGAATTTACAAATAAAGAAAGAAGGTTAGAAATTTTTCGTGAAAGTAAAGAAAGGAAAAGGGTTTTTATACTCGAAGGCGACCGTCAAAAAATGGAAAAAACAGTGATCTGAAATTCATAATTGAAGTTGTCACTTCGTGACTGATGCAACCGTAAAAAGCCCTAAAAGGTGCTGAATAATTGCAAAATCAATACGGGAATGCCACGTGGAACATGCATTAAATGTAAGTGACAAGAGATGTATACGTTCGGAGACTGATACAATGGTACAAGTGAAGCGGCGGCAAAATATGCCTGCGATAAATGAATATCCACTTACCAAATATTTAATCGATAAATAAATGGTAAGTGGGGGGACTATCTGTATTGGTAAATATAAGCTTCACATGTGTACTAATTATGATGACTCACCAATCCATGTGGAGCAATGAAAACATGACAACTAGACGAGACTTTACGAAGAGGTATGAGACAAAGAGGACCGGAAAAGAATACCCACGAGGTAATCAGATATGAGAATATCAACCTAATTGAGGAGATGAAGAGACACGGTCAGAATGAATCAAGGCGGAATAAAGGGAAGATTCGGGGATCTTCCATCAATGAGCCAAAAGTTACATAATTTTCACGCAACAACTACGATTAATCATTGTAACGTTACATTAATGCAATTATTAGTCATTAATGCCCAATCACTGAAAAGAGTAGACGTTATATTAAGAAATTCCCTATAAAAGGAGTAAAATATAACTTGTAAAGACACGTTCGAACAACTATTGAAATACACTTCTTTTTTACGCATCTTTACTGCTTTCCATTTACAAGCCTATTTGCAATTATTAGCATATTCTTTCGGTTATCAGAAACTAGTGTTCTTCTTAAAATAGCTTTGGCAGAGAATCTAATTCTTTGGTTAAACACCAGTGGGAAGCGAAGAACCATGGTAAGCTCTTCCCTCGTTGTAATTACATTTTTTTGGAGAGGCATCACTGATCGCATCCCCGCACCGACAGTTATATTTTGCATATGTACAGGCCTGGGAGAGACTTCTGTAATGAGGGAGGCACCTCTTGGGGAGGCGGATACCCTAAAAAAACCTGAAAAAGAAAAGAAGAGAAGACAAAAAATGCCGGCCGAGCCTTCAAAATCGAAGAAAGCCAAAGTTAAAGGATCCTCGTTTGATTCAACGGCTTTGATCCTCGGGGTCTGTGAGGGCCCCCAAATTGGTAGCGAGGAAGGAACTGATCCCGTAGTGGTGCCCGTGGGAAGAGGAAACCTGGTCGTCCCGCATCTTGCTGAGCCGACAGCCATAGAGCCGGAGGTGTCGAAGCCGTATTTTGATGTAGCAAATACCCAGTATGGGGCCGAGGAACTCGTGAGAGATAAACTGGACAATTTCCCAGGATTGGATGCTAGCCGAGATGCCCCCGAGCTGATATTTACTTGGTTGCTGGGATGGAGGAGCCTTGTTCCTGGGTTCCTCATAGACGAGGGAAGGCCCCGATTGTTCTATCCGGGATCATTGATGTGAGCGACTCCCCTCCAAAATTGGCTTTTCCTTCGGGCTAATTACAGGATGACCGAAATAGAGAATTTCCTGATGCGGGAGCATCTGCTGAGGGTAGAGACGTATTTGAAAGGTTGTATTCTACGGCTGAGGAGAATCTCGAACTCGACGCCTCATTCATTTTCAGCGAGCTTGATTGACTCTGTGAACAGGTTGTCTTTTTCAAGTTTTACTAGGTGCCTCGATCCCCATCCTACTTATTTTGTTTCATCCGCGCTTTCAGGCCAAGGTGATTTATGATCAAACCTTTTCCAAGTTTCAAGACGAGTAGGCTCACTACGAAGGTGAGTGCAGGAGGGTTACTTCGGAGGTTAACGAGCTTAGAGATCGCTTTACTGAGAGAGAAAGGGAACTCCGCAGCCTTCGGGATAACTTGGAGGCGGCGTCAAGAGAGAGGACATGACTTGTTGAGCAGGTAACATAACCTATTTTTGTTTTTGTCGGCACATTTACCTTATTATGGTGTCGTGACCCCTACGGGCTGTTTTTTGCAGTTTGAGAAGAAAGATGCTCTACTGAGGGAGGAACTCCGAGCCCAGGGTGGCTAGATTCTCGAACTCAAACGGTAGATGCGTGATATGATTGCCGAGAGAGGCACTCTTCAGGGGAAGATGACCTTGGTCGAACATCAACTTTATGATGCGAGGGCGGAGTGCGATAAATACAAAGATCATCTTGTCGAGTTAGCCGCCGCGCTATCCGCAGCTAAAGATGAAGCTGAGGCACCTGTTTCTTCGTATAAAGAGGATGATGTTGCTGCAAATGTTCAGGCCAGGAAGGTGTCCGAAGGGGCTGAGAACCTAACTGTTGGCTAGACAATTAAGCAATTAAACACAGAATTGAAGAAACAACCATATATTGAGTGAACTATCATCAAGGTTAAACTAATGTTGAATAACAATATTCATGGCTAAACCACAACCCCAGAACAATGGGTGTTTAGCCACTCATGCTAAAATCAAACAATTGCATAAGTGTTGAATTAATTGTAAATACTAGAAAAAAATGAAGTAAACTGATAATCCTCCGCTCCCTAGCAATTCCGTGTGTATATTCTCTCTAAATTGGCATCAAATCCCTCAAAAATAAGCTTAGAATTGTTTTTATACGTGTTGGGTAGGGTTAGGGCCGCAATAACCGTGTCCCGGGAAAAATAGGTCAAAACACTCGTCATAGGCGCCCTGTCTAGCGCTAGGTGCCCACCAGGGCGCTGCCCCAATTTTGTGTACTGCCTCTAGCACCACAGGTAGGGCTGGGCGCTGCCTGTGGCGCCCAAAATCGCCAACTTGCCCGGTTTTTGTGTTTTCGTCCGTTTTGGCTCTAATTTCGCGCGTTTCGCCACCGATTGACCCCGAATCATTCCTAAACATACAAACACTTCAAATTAATATAAATAATCATATATAACATCTTAAACTCACGAAAAAAAGTAAAATACAAGACGCTATACATATAAATATATACACTTTAAGCTAAATATCAATAACCAGGTCTTTCTCGGATTTGAATTTCCAAGGGGTCAATATGGACATTGAGCGGATACGGCAACATTGCAGCTAAGGTAGCTAGGGTGTCAATTAATTCATTGTGGAATCGAGGAATATACCTGAATTCAATGGATTGGAACCGTTTTCTAAGATGTTCCACATGTTGTCTATATGTGATAAGCTTGATATCTCGAGTTTCCTATTCGCCGTGTGCTTTCCGAATGATCAAATCAGAGTATCCCATGATTAATAGTTCTTGTACGTACATATTAATTTCCATATTCATCCCATGATGCAAGCTTCGTATTCAGCAGTGTTATTTGTACCGAAGAACCAAAGATGGGCAGTAGCTGGATAATGCTAACCAGTAGGGGAAATTTAAATTTCCCCAATTCCGACACCTTTTTGCATTGACAGCTCCATCAAAGAACATTTTCCAAGTCTTATTGTCATCTAGAACTACTTCAACCGGATTTACTTCCTCGTCTGGGAAATGAGTGCTTAAAAGTTGGTATTCATCATCAACTGGATTCTTAGCTAAATGATCTGCCAAGGCTTGGGCTTTCATGGCAGTGCGGGTGACATAGACAATGTCGAACTCTGTGAGCAGGATTTGCCACTTTTCTAGCCTTCCTGTGGGCATCGATTTTTGGAATATTTATTTTAGAGGGTCCAATCTGGTTATCAGATACGTGGTATAGGCTAACAAATAATGTCTAAGCTTTTGAGCAACCCAGGTTAGGGCACAACAAGTTCTTTCCAACAAAGTGTATTTGGCTTTATAACTAGTAAATTTCTTGCTCAGATAGTAGATGGCTTGCTCATTCTTCCCGGTCGCATCATGTTGCCCGAGGACACACCAAAAGAATTCTCTAGGACCGTCAAGTATAAGAACAAAGGTCTTCCAAGCTCAGGTGGGACCAACACTGACGGATTTGACACAAATTCTTTGATCTTGTCAAAAGCTTCTTGGTATTCGTCTATTAATTTAATCGCCGTGTCT
>ML418703.1:0-20509 GCA_005239525.1 Nicotiana knightiana | reverse complement strand
GGGGGGGGGGGAGGACCGCTGGAATGGGGGGTTTGGGTGGTTGTTGTTGTTTTCTGATCGGAGAAAGAGATGGTCGTTTTTTTAACTATATATAGTGCATGTGTAAGATACGATATAATATAGCACCATGTATACATGTGTTATACCCCGTCCTTTTTGAGTTCAAATATAGCATATTTATTCAACATGTTATATCTTAACAGACAAATATATCGTTAAAGTGTAGCGCCTTGAATAACCACGCCATATATAAAATGACATGCAATCTTCTTTTCTTTATTATCTATTTATGTCGATTGAGTCCAAAAAAACATACTTTGGTTCTGGACTCCTCTGAGAAGGGCCAAGGAGGGGTTTGGGGATGGTGCTGCTTGAGGAAAGTTGATGACGTGAATGTGTTAAAAATAAACACGATTGTATTAGGTTGTGATGATGAAACACTCGTGGTCCACCAACCCACCCTGAATTTGTCAAAATGTAGGTAAAGTTACTTTTTCTTCGTATATAAATATTTATTGAATAAAAAAGACTTTTCTTTCCAAAAAGAAGAAGATAAAATTGACTTTCTATATATTCCACAATTGGTGATCGTGTTCATATCCATTTCTTGACAAAACCAAAAGGTCTAAGTGGATATGGACTGTGTGGTGATCCTTTGATGTATGCCTTTAGCTTTACATAAAAGAATTTTTTTTTTAACTTTTTATTTTCTCCTTTTCTAACTTCTTTTCAAAAATGGATCTGTGTACATTTTAGATTTGTATTTCCTAAATGAAATTATAAGTCCCTAAATATATTTGAGAAAAATACAATGGTATATATCCTTTAATTATAACTCTTGGCTATTAAATATTTTTCAACAGACTTTGGCACTGGCCATCATGTATATTTTTAAGAATTCAACATGCCGAAATAAAATACTACTTAATTGACATAATAAAATTAGCGTATTCATTATAGCCCATCATAGCATGTTTTTAAAGAAAATAAAAGCATAATGGAATGTCTATATTTTTTCTTTCTTTTTTCTTTTTAATATTTTGGACAATCTTTGCTATATATTATAATACCTTCAATGATATCGTGGGAACAAAAGATTCTATCCGTACAGTGTTAATTTAGACGAAGCGTGTTAAAACTAACCATGTAGAAACAAATGCAAGTTGATAACAGTGTTATAATAAGAAGTTAGTGTAAAAAGATTAAAAGGTTTGAAGATCTTATTTAATTGAGTATATTTATATTGCTTAGCTGTTATAATTGATAAGATCTGCTTTTTCCGTTTAATTGTCCCTGTATTCTGCAAACAAAGGTCTACTATTGCCACACTAGCATATTATAATTGTAGCCAATGATGTCGCTCATAAAATATTTGGATTATATTAGGGAATTTTCCAAACAATACTAAAACGCGAACTAAAAGAAAAACAAGATATGATAAAAATCTTCTTTAATTTTTGGATCGAATCAACTTGCATACCCAGTATTATCTCACATCGTGCGATCTGGAGAGGATCAGAAACGTAAATAATTTACGTGTGCCCCTAAACACAAAAGTTTGACCGGAGGAATGGTTGAGTAGAGCACTTTAGTTTCCTCCCTTTAGTGATTGAAGTGAGTTCGAAACTCATGTTTAACTTTTACTCCTTCTTTATGTAACATCAATTTTTCTTTTCTCCCTAAAATCAATTTTAGTTTAGTACTAGTATATACTGGTCAACTTAATTAATTTTATTCTCTTTGTAAATATCACCCTTCATATCAATAAAATTTCAAATTACAACTTATTGCTCCACAAACGGAAAAATATAAATATTTTCTATCACAACATTCTTCAACAATCACTTCAATAAAGTAGTGGGCATCGTCAACTTTGACTCCACGATGGCAACAGAGAGTTTGAGACTCTTTCAAATACTTGACTACTAACACACCCTTAATCCTGATTCTTTTGTGTAAGTTTATGATAAATTCAAAGCTTGAACACCCTTTTGATCATTGACTCCCTTTTAATTGAGAAAAAACTAGAAATTATAAAGTTTGAAATAGACTTAAATCAAACATCTTCCATTCTTGTAGCACCCATTTTGTGAAAAAAATCTCTCTGTTCGATGCTTTTTCGTTCTTTAGAACTTTTTTTAATACTTAGATGATAAGTTATCGATCATAACCATTAAATTTTTAAAGAGTTGCACGCCGAATTTTATCACTAGTAATTTGCATCTAGGTGCACGTCGAATTTCATCGCTAGAAATTAACATATAGTGATGCTCCCGTAACATTTAAATTCTAAGTCCGCCTCTGAGGGAAATAGTGTTATCCCTACCTTGTAAGGATAGAAAAGTTGTTTCCAAAATACTCTCAGCTCAGAAAATCGAATCAACTTATGCTATGAATGGAAAACTTCGATACATGAATGTCTATGAGGATGAGGAACAAATTATTTTAAAAAGATTACTTTTTGAATCAACGAGTTGTCGCAATTTTCTAATAGACACACTTCGAAATGGTTATGGAGACTATCCAAATACATCACCTTCTTAAGCGTTATCAAATATGATCATTGCTTAAGTAGAATACACCACCTTCTTAATATTTATTTTTTAAATTTTTTTTTTAATATAATTCACGTCGTTGGTGGCACTGACCTTCGATACCATAATATTTATTTATTTCGTCTCAATTTATATGGCGATGTTTGAGATAGAGTATCAAATATGATCATTGCTTAAATTCGAACTCCGTTACACAAATTGGAAATGAGTGAGTATTAGATATTATCATTGTTTAAATAGAAAAACTGTAATATAAATTAGGACACAAGGAGTATATATATAATTTTGAGTTGATAACATATTTTATCATCATTTAATAAGAACGAATTAAGGAGAAAGGGAGATTAATCATTGTGGAGGGAGAAAAGAGTGATTATTTTCCATGTATAGATATGGAAGAAAGTGGGATGGCGACTTTTCTAAACAAGGTGTAATGTAGGGTTTCAGATGAGATGACAGTTTCAGACCCTATTGATGATGAATTTTGCCATTGGAGGATTTGGTGAAACTATCCCATCATATCAAATATTAAATCAATTATAAACGTTCAATAATGTAATAATATCCGTGGTAATTCAATAAAAAAGTATAAGCAGAAGATAAATTTATATATTCACTAGTTCGATATAAACACGCAACTCTTACTTCCTTTCTCTCTAAAATATTTAGAAGAATTTAAGGGCGAGGGTCAGCATAAGTAGGATGGCAATGGAACGATGAAGGTGCGGGGTGGGGTGGGTTTGAGTGTTTGGGGTTGCGGGGCAGGGCGGGACGGGTTCAATATTTTAATAAAAAAATAACGCGGGGCGGGGCGAATTGCGAATGGGGATTTAATTTTTTGAACTATCAGGACATAAATGCTAAATATTAAAAACCTAGTACCAATTTCACTCTAATGATTAACCCTGAGGGGTAGCTCAACTGGTAAAGGCCTGAGGACAAAGTCCTTCAGATCGCCAGTTCGAGCTCCAGCAGGGCCACTGGAGGCATTACAAACCGGCCGCGTCTCCAGGGTCCCGTAGAACTAACCGTGTGCACCTGCCTTGAAACAGCGGGATCCGGTGAGTATAGCTAGTCGGGTTCGCAAAGCGATATTCAGGAACTATGACAAAAAAAAAAAAAATTTTATTTCACTCTATTGACCTAATCAACTGTTCTCTCACTCTCTTGACGGCTCATCTCTCCTTAGTCCTCTCGCTTCCTAATCTAAAAACTATATATTTAATTCTGTCTGTTTGAACTTATACATTGTGCACTGAAAAGTAATGACAAGCAAAAAGGTTATTTCAAAAAAGCTAAGTATACGAAAGAGAGAGAACAATTTGGATATAATTAATTATTTTATTAAAAAAATTAGATTGAAGTCTAGCTTTCTGAAAATAAGAGAATTTTTACTTAAAAAAATTGCGGGGCGGGCAGTACGGGTGAACGCAAGTGAAGTAAGGGGTAGATGAATGCAGATTTAAATCTTATGCGGAATGGGACGGGACGGAGCGGGTTAAAATTGCACGGGTTCTGAGACAGAACCCGTACCGCCTGCAGGATAAGGTGAAAAATTAAATTTGGTTTATGTAATCTTGAAAAGTTTGATATAATAAAAGGGAGGCTATGATTTCACTGCTGAGACCACACTTCTTAGACTGTTTTGATTCCTTTGAAGAAATTACTATTTAAGAGACTACATTTGAGTTTCAAACAAGTACATTTGGTGAGAAGTTGGTAAATCATATTTGTCCACTCTTGTGCCGGGGTCCAACTTTTTTACTAAGTATATTAATGATTAAACCTTTAGTTAATTACAATCTTTGACTCATTAAAAGCCAACTTTTATTTTTTTTTTCATTTTATCTGGTGTCTAACATCTGTTGTGGGATCCCGACTAATCTGAATTCTCGTGTGAGTTCAATTGAAGGAGAAGCATTTTCAATCGAGATCTTACGAAGGCTCAAACTCGTAACTTTTAGTGATCATATTCATCCCTTATGTTTGTTTTACTATACTTAACATGTACTATTTGTCCGCCGTCCACCATTAATTTTACAAGGAGGATAGCTTACCAAGTTATTATAATTGGTTGTAACCTATCAAATTTGCATGATTATATATCCACAGCTCATATTCTCTCCATTCTATTTAAGCTGACCAATTCACGATTTCACTAAAACCACAAAATTTCAGATACTTTTAGTACTCCGTTTTTGTTCTCAACTTTTTGTTAATAGTTATCACTGTTATAACTCAAAAGCTTAAACTTGGTCAAATGCGTGTTAATCTTCTTATTTGGTAGCAGTTGAAAAAAACAAAAGTCTTGTATTGCACAACCTTTTACTTTGGAGGTTTGTGCAGTCTTGTATTAGTGCATTATTATGGCTTACACGCAGGAAGGTTAGCTACGGGTTCGGTTGAATATAACTTTAATCTAAATTCTGTATTTATATTTTAATATAAATAAAAATTAAATTTAAAAATTAGTTATTAACACCTGATACCGTCATTCTAGAATTTAGAACTCACAAACAGTGACGACTCGATGGAGTACGAAGCCATAAGCAGAATCGTCATTAGAGATCTTTGGAGGCAAAAACGTTAATTATATTTTATAGCCGAACATTTTCCAATATGTTTTTCCTAATTGATAATGTTGCCAATTTATTTAATTATTTTTAAGATATTGTTGATTTTAGGTTAACTACTTTTATTAATTTCACTTCCAAAAAACATCCTTCCGTTGGGGTAAATGTCTTTATTTTTCAATGATAATATATAGGCAAGTGAAATAAGAATCAAATTTTTTTATTTTATTGAGTACATCAATTAGAATATTATATTTGTACAGTTTTTCGTAGTACTTTTATTGTAGAATAAGTCCAAAAATCAATATGGAGCTAATTAGCTCATAGTATATACAGAAGCAATTGCAAAGTAAAAATTAGTACAAGTCGAAGAGAATAAGAGAAACAAAGTAAGAGGTCATTTAAGTGCATCCCATTCATGTTATAGCTCAACAACGTTCTCCCTATAAAATAGCATAACGTTTGGAACTATGAGGTAATGATTATTGATATAGAAAATTGATGAGCAAATGATCTATTTATCCTTATAAATAATTATAGGAGTAGTTATTTAAAATATATTTCCTCTGTTTCAGTTTATTTGAACTTATTTCCTTTTTGGTATGTTCCAAAAAGAATGATTTTTTTCTAAATTTGTTAATAATTTAGCTTAAACTTATAATTCTACTATTACTGATAAGCTTTTATAACCACACAAATACTCTGAGCCCCTTTTGAGTTGTTTAGGACCACAAATTTCAAAAGTCTTCATTTTTTCTTAAACTTTATGTCTAGTCAAACAAGTTCACATAAATTGAAACGGATGAAGCACTTACATTATATATGTCATATGAGTAATATCTGGGGCCTATGTTTTTTTTTTTTGGGCCTAAAGCTTTGGCTTTAGCTGCTTTGGGGTTGAGCCGCCCGTACCCACAAAGTTTAAATCTTTAGAGCCCGTTTGGATGAGCTTGTTGTAAGTGACTTTTAAGTCAAAAGTCATAAGTTAGGAATTCTAGTTTTTGATTTATGTTTGTCATTTTAGCTTAAAAATAAGTGATTAAAATAATATTTTTACTTTATTCAAACGCTACAAAATAACTTAAAAACTATTTTAACTTAAAAGTAGTTAAAATAAATTAATCCAAACGGGCTCTTATTCACGGATTTGACCACTATTATGTATCGTAGTGGATACTCTCTTTCGCTTTGCCTGACAAAAGAAAATGATTCTCGACTAATACTGCTAATTATATTCTTTCATCAACTATTTTAATAAAATTTCTAAATAGTTTAATACGGTTAAAGGACAAATATTCAATCCAAATCTAACTAAACTTTTAAAGGGAACCAAAAAAGAAGAAAGACAGCTAATTTATATACTTGTGAAGATTACTTCATTAAAAACCCTGCAAACTTTTGTAATAACACAATGTTTATTCATCCATATTTCTTAAAACACAAATAATCATATTCAACATGTTGCTTTTACAAACAGGTAAAGAAATAACAAATCCCATCTCCACAAAACAAGAAGTGCTAAAATTATATATTTTCATCAAATTAAGCCTTCTCCTTGTCAGCATATTTTTGTAGAGCATCACCAACCAACTTCCCATACCTAAATTCATCAAATATTTCAACCCCCATATTAACATAAAAATCATAAGATTTCTTGTTCCAAACAGCCACAATTCCTTCAACTGAAGCAAAACCATTATTTGCAGCAATAGAAGCAACAGTTCCAAACAACAAACTCCCCATTCCTAACTTCCTATAACTCTCCCTAAAATAAAGACTCTCAAAATAAATCCCAGCTTTATCATAAAAGCACGAATAATTCGCGTAAAAGAACGCGTATCCAGCAATATAAACATCTTCCTTTTCATCTCCACATGATTTGGACTTAAATTCCTCAGCTTCTTTGTCCTCAACTGTTGCTCTAAGATCAAATGTTTTCAAAACTGGCTTAAATTTTTCATCTTTTTTGATATTTTCAAAAGGGGTTGGCGAAACTTCGAGTAAAAGTACTGAGGGTCCATAAAAGAGAGGATTAGGGTTTGCTTTAAAAAGAAGATCACAAAGGGAAGATTCAGTAGCTTTGTAAAGATGAGTGTAATTGTGATAGTCATGAATTTGGTAAAAAAGTTTGTATATATGAGAAATATCAGCTTCATTTGCAAGACGAACTCTAACATAAACTTTTTCAGTAATGGTGAGGTTTTTGTTATTAGTTGTAGCCATGGTAATAAGTTTGGTTTTTTTTTTTTGAGGGGGTTGAAGGAAAAGTTGAAATATTTTGTAAGAAGAGGAAGTTTTGGTTATGAGATGATTGAAGAGGTTTTGGTTATTTATAGTGGAAAATTTGTGTTTTTTTTTTTAATTTATTTGGTGGGGTTGGTGGAAAACAACAAACTTATATAATATGGAGCTTATTCAAGATGTGCAATTTATCAACATTATAATAATAGTAAAAGTTGGCTGAGTTGGTGAACGGAGTCTCTCTACGTACTTTCCTGTTTCTTCAACTTTTCTTGTTGAATTAATTTGAAAAGGACAATACATCAGTTTTTTCTTTCTTTTTTTTTTGGGGGTTTTCTTTTTGATGAAGCAGATAGAATAGCGAAAGAGAATTAGGAAAGATCTTCTATAAAGCCTAGTAAGAAAAGATGAGAGGGTTTATCCTTTATGTGTTCACATTAAAGTGTCAAATTACGAGCATCAATATTATTGATTTGAGAGAAAATATTCGTGGAAATTATGCTACATACCGTAGGACGGCGCAGCGAGGTAGTGCCAAAAAGATGGTTAGTGGAGATGATGGTGTAGTACTATTTTGGGGTTGGATTTGTGTTCTTAATGTTAATGGTGTAAGGATTCTTGAAGAGGCTTACAGTTTGAGTTATTCTATTCATCTATAGGTGTCACGAAAATGTATTGTGACTTGAAGTAACATTAGTGGTGACGGAAGATAAAGAAGAATATTGTTGGGTATTTTTCACGATGTTTGAATTGCCATGAAGTGAAGTATGAACATAAAAAACTAGGTGATTTGACGCAAGATTGATTATACCGAAGTGGAAGTGGGGGCGCATTACTCAGGGGCGGCCTAAGGGCAAGGCAAATAAAGCCATTGCCTTAGGCCCCCAAAATATTGAGAGCCTACAATTTTATGTATTATGTGTCACTTATATTTTATGTAATTATTATTTATAAAATAGTTTAAAGATTATAATTAAAGTTATAAAGTTGAGTGATAAATAACGATAAATTTCTCTCTCATTTAATTAGATGATGTATTTACCTTCGTTATCAAATCTAATTTTTTCTCCTCTTTGTACACTCATGTTTTTCTTATGTTTCTAATGATTTTACTTTCTAATTTTAACTCAGTTTCTCTGAATTGATTTTTTTTTTATCATATTTTATTGGTTCATCCATTAGAAAGTAATTTTTTTTTGTTTCATCTTTTAGGAGAAATCCCCAAATGCAATGGGGCGCAAGGTTCGAAAGTTGACAGATTATCATCCTGCCTCTTCTACCTTCTTCCACTTATAACTAATGTCATATTTTCATTTACGATAGAGTTCCAACATGTGACTTGCACCTAATTCACATACCACACATTGTACACTTACAACTACACCAAAGTCCCAGGAGTTTGCTTTGTATCTCATTATCCTAAGGATTTTACAACAACAACAAAAAATAAGGGCCTTTTAAAATATTTTGGCTTTAGGCTACAAAATTTGTTGAGCCGCTCCTGGCATTACTATGGACTTTAGGGTAAAATTACCACGAACTTTGAGAAAATTTGATGCTATTTGGGTTATTGTGAATAGATTAACAAAATCTGCATATTTCACCCTGTGATGACTTCTTATATTTTAGAGAAGTTGGCTCTGATCTACATCGAAGAGATTGTTTGCATTTCAAACCAAAAAGACCTCCCAAAAAAGGTGGTTTTTAAGTTTTAGGTAAAAACTCAAAAACTATTTCATTAAAATGCATTTCAACTTTGAAGTGACACCCAGCTAACACTCGATTATGAGATATATGATTTTGATCTCATCCAAGTTACTCCTCTATTTGAGGTTATGAAACGGTCGATTGCAATAATAATACCCAACAAGGATTAAGGATCGAATCCACAGGGAGCTGAGAGGGGACTTAGTAGTATATATTTGGATAGACCACGTGAAGTATCTAAATTGCACTTCCACAAATATTTTTTGTTTGTACTTCTAAAATTACACTTAGGATTACAATTCTAAGATATAAAACTAGAGAATATTATTTTTGGATGTTTTTCAAATATATAAAAAAGGCCTAGTGATATGACCTTCACCTAGGTGTTTGCCTAACGGGTTGTAAACTTTAAAGCTTGTTTTGTTAGTCGGGGTGTATTATAGCTATCAACACTCAAATACCCACTTAATACCTCTCGGTAAGAGAGTGATTTTGCCCAATTTATCTTTCTCAAGTCCAAAAGGGTATTGTACAAAACAGTTGATAAAATTCTCGAGTCGGATTTTACTATCTCTAGGTTCAACCCTTTAATTAGGGACTATCAGTCTCTTGATTTTATCCCAAATTCTTATTAGCCAAGTTTTCCTAGACTAAGTCTCTGTTTCTCAAGTAGATACCAAGTCAAATAGGCATGAACTAATGTTTGCAATCATTAATTCTACAATTAAGAGTCAAACAAGGAAAAATAATAAACACCCAACCATAAACAAGCCTAAATCAAACACCCATTAGGTTTACACACTAGAGTTGGGTCACAATCCTACCTAAAAATCTTGCTACTCATAATGGGTAAAGAAGCAAATAGAGAAGAAAAGATGATAAAACTCATATTGCAATATTAAAAGATCAAAATCCAATGCTAAATCAGCAAAGTAAGCTAAAGTTGCCTGAAAGGGTAAAGAAAAACGGCTACAGAACTTTCAATATTCAAAAGTTAACCTAATTTCGTGAAAGTAGTCTATTTATGTAAAGCTGAACTTTTCGGACAAAAAAGCCCTTTCGGAGGTTCTGCGGCCGCATAATTCCATGTGCGGTCCGCACTTCTCTTCAGTTCTTGACAGGAGTTGATTCTGCGGCCGCACAATTCTGGATTGTGGCTGCACACGGCTCTTCTGCAGACCGCACATTTCTTGAGTGCGAACGCATAGCTGATATCTGCGGTTCTGTTTGAGCTTGAAATGAGACTCTCTGAACTTTGTCTCTTGCATAGCTTCTGTGGCCGCACAAAAATTGTGCAGTCCGTACTTTTTGTCCCGCCCAGAGCCATGGCCTGATGGCTGGATCAACATGTGGTATAACTGTAAGCTACATATAAATATACAACATGATGATCTGCTAAAGAGTCTGACTGGAATATCATATGTTCACTCATGAACTTCATAGTTTTGAAGATTGACAAAAGGCTGACCAGTTGAACCAGGTCCATCAGAGCATACATCGTGAACTAACGAGATGGCACATGAACCGTATATGCTTAGGAGATATTTTGAATATGAAATATCAATGAACTAAGATATTGTCTCCTANTTAGAGTTAATCCTTAGGATCACAAAAGAGTTTATTTTGTAAGTCCGTTTGGCTCAGAGTTTTTAGTGATGAGTTGAGCAAATCCTACTGAGGAGTAGGTCGTGGTTTTTTCACCTTTTGAGCCAGGTGTTTTCCACGTAAAATTCTCTGTGTTTTTTCTTTACTGCTTTTTATTATTCCGCAACAGTAGTAGTTGGAACACGAAGAAGAACCATGTTCTTCTACTGAAACAGCACTCGAAAATTGGGTACCAAACAAAGTAACCTATCTTCTTGTGTGGTATTGAAGTCTAAAACATCAATTGGTATTAGAGCAGGTTATCCTTGAAAGGCTAACACATTGGAGATAATCAAGATGAGTGCACCACCTGAAAATTGGGAAGGTCAATCAACTACAAGGCCGCCACTCTTCAATGGCCAGTACTACTCATGGTGGAAAAATAGGATGAAGGATCACCTAATTGGAGAAGACTATGAACTCTGGGACATAGTCACTGATGGTCCTCTAGCCACCATGATGAAGAGTGATGAAGGTATAGATATACCAAAGACAAGACCTGATTGCACTGCTGAGGATCTAAAGATATGGGAGAAGAATGCAAAGGCCAAAAACTGGCTAGTATGTGGACTAGGTCCCGTTGAGTACAGCAGAATCCAAAGTTGCACCACTGCCAAAGAGATTTGGGATACCTTTCAAGTAGCCCATGAAGGAACACCTCAGGTAAAAAGGTCAAGAGGTACTCTACTATACTCTCAGTATGAAAAGTTCACTATGAAAGAAGGAGAGACTATTCAAGAGATGTACACAAGGGTTACAACCTTGACTAATGAACTGAACTCTCTTGGAAGAATCATTCTTGAAGAGGACAAGGTTGAGAAGATCCTAACAAGGGTCTTGCCTATTTCTTGGGAAAGCAAAATCACTGCTATCCAGGAATCTAAAATATGACAACCCTCAGATTGGATGAGCTAATTGGAAACCTCACCGCCTATGAACTGAGAAGGAAGACAAAGAAGATGGATGGTCCAAAGAAGGAGAGGAGTCTAGCCCTAAGAATCACTAAGGGAGCAGATCTAGAAGATGATGAGATGGCCATGATCACCAAAGAATTCAGAAACTTTCTCATGAGGAAGAAAGGCATCTCTAGAGGAGGAAACTACAACAAAGCAAAGGCTCCAGAAAGACCAACCAACGAGGGATGCTATAAATGTGGTAAGACTGACCATCTCATTAAAAACTATCCTTAGTGGGAAGTAGAGTGGAAAAAGGAAAGATATGAGAGAAGGAACAAGATGAAGGAACAGGTTCAACCCAAGACAAACACAACAAAGGCTATGGTTGCTGCTTGGGGGGAAAGTTCAGATGAAGAATCAGAAGATGGGGAGAATGAAGATCAGGCTCTCATGGCAATTGGAGAATCTGACAAGGAACCACATGAAGAACCAGAGGTAAGTATCTCTCATCTTAAAAATAAAGTAAAGTTCCTATCTAAGGAAAAACTCTCTGAGTTGCTACTTGATTTCATAGATGATTCTGAGGAAACAACCAAAGAGAAGGATCAACTATCTAAAGAATGTGCAATGCTAAAAGCAAAATGAATAAAAATGGAAATCAGAGTCAGTGAATCTGAAGAGAAAAACACTGACTTTTTGAACCAGGTTCATCCTCTTGAAACTGAAATTCTAGAACTAAAATATAAAAACTTAAAGTTAAAGCTAAGATCAAATAAAAAGGTTGTTGATCATTCTCATATCATGTTAGAAGAAAACATAGGAAAATTAAAAGATAAGTTGTATGCCAAGGACGAACAAAAAAGAACTCTTAATGAACAACTTGGCAAAGTAAAACATGAATTAGATCGAACCTGTAAATAGAATAAATCCTCTGACGCCTTGATATGGCTTCAAGAGAATCATAGTAGCAACAGAAGAGGGATTGGATTTGGAAGCCAATTGACCAAGTGGGATCCCAGAAATAAGTATCCCACTCTTCCTGAGAATAAAATCTGCACCCATTGTGGTAAGACTGGACACTACAAATATGAGTGTACTGCAAAAGAGCAAGCCAGTCAAAAAAATGAGAGGTTTGTAAAAGAAAAAACTGGCTGCCAAATGAAAAGGACCCAAACTAGTTTGGGTTCTTAAGACTAACCTTTGATTCCTTTTGTAGGTTTAAGTGAGAGGAGGCAGCCAGATTTGGTACTTAGATAGTGGTTGCTCAAAGCATATAACTGGGAACATGGAACAGTTCCTTTCACTTGAAAGTCTCAAAGGACGAAGTGTCTCATTTGGAAACGGGAAGAAAGGTGAAATCATTGGGGTTGGTAAGGTAGGTAAGGATGATACACGATCTATTGAACATGTGTATCTAATTGATGGCTTGAAATACAGTCGGATCAGTGTATCACAACTATATGACAGAGGTAACCTGGTTGCTTTTACTTCCACAAAATATTTTGTGACTAACCTGCTTACTGACAAGATTGTTTTGCAGGGAAAAAGAATGAATAACATCTATGTCATAGACTTGTCCACACTGTCTGAAAATGAACTCACTTGTCTAAGTGTGTTGGACAGTGATCCCCTCCTGTGGCACAAACGACTTGGTCATGCAAGTCTAACTCAGCTTAACAAACTAGTCTCTAAGGACTTAGTGGTAGGACTTCCTAACATTAAGTTCAAGGAAGACAAAGTTTGTGAGGCATGTGCCAAGGGGAAGTAGGTAAGGTCCTCTTTCAAAAGTAAGAAAATGGTCAGTACCACCAGGACGTTGGAACTGGTTCATATTGATCTATGTGGTCCTATGAGAACTATAAGTAGAGGTGGTAAGAGATATGTAATGGTGCTAGTTGATGATTTTTCAAGGTTCACTTGGACCTTATTCCTGGCATCTAAGGATGAAGCATTTGATATGTTCACCTCATTTGTCAAGAAAACTCAAAATCAATTGTGACATGAACTGGCATCAATAAGATCCGACCATGGTACTGAATTTAAGAATATTAAGTTTGTTGAGTTCTGTGATGAACATGGTGTTAATCATAACTTTTCTGGTCCTAGAACCCCACACCAAAATGGGGTTGTTGAAAGGAAAAACAAAACTCTTGGAGACATGGCAAGAACCATGCTCCTATCTAGCAAACTACCTCACAACTTCTGGACATAAGCAATAAATACTGCTTTCTACATAATCAATAGATGCATGACTAGACCTCTAGTAGAGAAAACTCCCTATGAATTACTTAAAGGTAGAAAGCCTAACATATCCCACTTTAGAGATTTTGGATGCAAGTGTTTTGTACATAATAATAATAGCAAAGATTCCCTAGGAAAATTTGACCCCAGAAGTGATGAGGGAGTATTCTTGGGATATTCATCACATAGTAAAGCTTATAAAGTGTATAATAAAAGAACTATGTGTGTAGAAGAAAGTATACTTGTTGTCTTTGATGAAACTAACATTTTTGCTGAGAGACAGGAACCTGAAGATGAGGAGCTTGGACTGGTAAGAAGCAGTGATCACACTGAAGCAAGCATGAAAGGTGGAATAGGTGATGGACCAGGTTCAACAACCCTAAGCATCATGACAAGGGGAACTCAACATATGCAACACCTGGCCCTGATCCTGCTCTACAGCAACAAGACATCATGGAATCAACTAGGAATGAACAACTGGTTCTTAAGCCACACAGATATCAGAGTTCTCACCCTCTTGAGAACATCATAACAGATTTGGCATCTGGAATCAAGACAAGATCATCCTTGAAAAATCTGTGTGCATTTGATGCCTTTCTATCCATGATCGAACCAAAGAACATTGGGGAAGCCCTACAAGATGCTGATTGGGTAAATGCCATGCAAGAAGAGCTGAATCAGTTTGAAAGAAGTCAAGTATGGCACTTGGTACCCAGGCCAATGGATAGATCTGTAATTGGCACCAAGTGGGTCTTCAGGAACAAGCTCAATGAGGATGGAACTCTTACAAGGAATAAGGCAAGATTAGTTGTTCAAGGATATAGTCAAGAAGAAGGAATTGACTATGATTATACGTTTGTCCCCATGGCAAGACTGAAGGCAATCAGACTTCTTATAGCATTTGTTGCACACATGGAATTCACTCTTCATCAGATGGATGTTAAGAGTGCCTTTCTAAATGGCTATCTAAAGGAATATGTATTTTCAAGCAGCCTCCAGGCTTCTAAAGAAAGGAATCACCCGACCACCTATACAAACTCGACAAGGCTCTATATGGTCTCAAATAGGCACCAAGAGCATGGTACGAAAGATTATCAAAATTCCTGCTAGAACATGGGTACAAACGAGACAAAATTAATATTACCTTGTTCTTAAGGGAAAAAGGTAAGGATCTTCTGGTTGTGCAAATATATGTGGATGATATCATATTTGGAGCGACTTCTGATAATTGAGCGAGGAATTCTCTATGCTAATGGGAAGTGAGTTTGAGATGAGCATGATGGGTGAGCTAAACTTTTTCTTAGGCTTGCAAATTAAGCAAAACCCAAATGGAACAATGATCCACCAAAAAAAGTATGTGAAAGAATTGCTCGAGAAGTTTAAAATGGAAGACTCAAAAGAAATAGACACTCCCATAGCCACAACTACAAAATTGGATGCGGATGAACCTAGTTCATCTGTTGATCAGAAGATTTATAGAGGGATGATTGGGTCTCTATTGTATCTCACTTCCAGCAGACCTGATATTGTGTTTAGTGTGGGATTGTATGCTAGGTTTTAGGCAAATCCAAAGGAGTCCCACCTCACTGCAGTAAAGAGAATTTTGAGATATTTGAAAAGCACCGTTGATTTATGCCTTTGGTATCCTAAAGGTAGTAATTTCAACCTTGTAGGATATGTTGATGCTGATTATGTAGGATTCCTGGTTGACAGGAAAAGTACTTCAGGTATGGCTCACTTCTTGGGTTCATGCCTTGTGTCTTGGGCAACCAAGAAACAAAATTCAGTATCCTTGTCTACTGCTGAGGCTGAATATATGGTCGCAGCCTCATGTTGTGCCAAGTTGTTATGGATAAAACAACAACTCATGAACTTTGGTATTGATGTGGGATGCATTTCTATATTTTGTGATAACACTAGTGCTATTAGTATGACGAAGAACCCGGTCCATCACAAAAGGACTAAGCACATAGATGTTAGACACCATTTCCTAAGGGATAAATATGAAAAAGGAATTATCTCAATCGAATTTTGTGCTACTGATCATCAAATTGCTGATATATTCATTAAAGCACTTAGTAGGGAGAATTTTGAGAGACAGGCTGGAATTAGGGATGATTAAGATCACCTGATTGAAGAGAAAGAAACTTTTATATAAATGAATTTTTGGCTAGAAAATTTTAATTAGGTACTTAATCAGATTAATAATTGCTCAGCATTATGTCTTTATTGCCATACTCTTGTGCCATGTATTAATATGATTCCCTAGATACTAATAATGTTTATCTATCTTTGTAAATTGAGGCAATTTAAGGATTTCAAACAGGATGAACCTGGTTCATCTATGATGATTCATCTAACTGACAAGGTACATACTCTTCTCCATATAGTAATTCAATTACGGTCACACATGACCAGGAGTATATCCATAATTAGTTCATTCCTAAGTCTTTGTACTAATCCATAAATGAACTCGTTCCAAGAAGTCGCATCAACACTCAATTAGTCTAAAAATAGGGAACACTTAACCATCAAATCAATGACACTCCTACAACCATTAGACTTCCACTTGAATAAATTTTATCCATTGTAAATTTAATGGCCATATGTTATAAAAGGTAATCATTACTCCTCTCTTCATTAAGCTTCCCTAAAACCAAGTTTAACTCATATTACACTACCCAAAACCTGCAAAACTCGTCCTTTCCTCTCAATAAAGAAAAAAAAATGTCTTCACCTCCACCAGCTTCCTCATCTAATTCCTCACCTAATCATGATTACGATGGAGGAAATTCTGAATCTGTCTCTAATTCTCCATCTGTTTACAGCTCCGAATCACCAGAAATTTCATCATCCTTTGAAAACGCACCCATTCTTGAACCCACTCCAAACCCTACTCCTGCCCCCAAGAATCATCGTGCTAAAGTTATTTCCCAGAAATCTGTTACTTCTAGGGCTAGGGAAAAATTCTTGGAGGATCTTATTAATGCAGACAAAGGCACTAAGTCAGATTCATCCAATGAGTCCTTCAAATCAGCTAATGAGGAAGAAGCACTTGGTTCAACCAGTTCTGAAAAAGGTAATCTTTAAATCGAGTTTGAACTTACTTCTGCTGATAAAAGATTCGTGTTGGTAGGGTCTGTTGTTGATGTCGAAATACCTGGAAGAAAGAAGGGTGGGATAAAAGAAAGAATTCTTGAGAGAAAGGGAGAAGAAGATGTGAGGTGATGTAGGGAGGATGTTGCCACGCTTGTTATCTGTGGCCCCATTCCTGAAACTATGGGAGAAGAAGTAACTGATTTAGGGGGAAGCATAGTAGAGGAAGCTGCAGCAGGTCTTGAAAGTCTGAAGAAAGCTATAGATGAACCTGGTTCATCGGGGTAAGAAACATTGGCGAAAAGGTTTAGAAAACTGGGGGTCTTATAACCCCAAGAGAAGAAGGAGTCAGAAACCCAAGAAAGCAACTCACCCAGTTCCTTCAAAGAAAAGGAAATTTTTTGAAGTTGCCGGTGTTTCTTCTCCAAAAGTTAGAGCTACTCGTAGCACTGTGAGAGAAGAAGAAGAAAAATTAGAAAAGGCTCTGAAGGAGAGCAAGAAGAGAGGGCAGCAAAAGGAAAAGCAAAAGTTGGAGAGCCTGTTGAGGCTATTGTGATTGAAGAAACTCGGTTGGACCTGGTCCAACAGGAGGAGCAACCTGCTCCAGGTGTGGATGAGACACCAAAACCCACAAAGGCTAAGGCTTCTTCAAAGAAGTCAGCTAGGATGTCTGTTTCACCAACAAAATCTCTTAAGAAGACCGGGCCAAGACAAAGAAAGTGAAAGTTTTTTATGATGATGATGCAGACTGGAGTGGAGAAGAGGAGAAGGAAATTGAAGTGGTGACTAACAAGGTTACCATGTTTGGAAAAAGAACAATGCTAAAGGGCAAGCTGGTGAAGGATTTAGAGGAGCCTGGTATGCAGTATCTAATGGAAACTCTTGAGGTACAAGGCTGGAAGGACCTGGTCCTTCGCATGGAAGGCAGGCTGGCAAGAGCTAAGTTGGTAGAGTTTATGGGGAATGCAAGTGTCAAGGAAGGCATGGTCACGTCTATGGTCAAAGGAATTGAGGTTTCCTTTGATGTTAAAGAACTGGGTGTTATTCTTAACATACCAGTTGAGGGCTATGAGGACTATACAAGGAAGAGATGGCCTTGTCTACATGGGATGGCCTCAGCAATCGACATCACCAGGTTCTTTAGTGATAGTGAGAAGGAGATTGAACCCAGGCCGATTTACAAGAGTGAGATGAAGCCCGAGCACAAGCTACTCTTTGAGTTCGTTATTAAGTTCCTACTGCCTAGACAAGAAAGAAGGCACATGGCAAATTATATGGATCTTACTTTGATGGAATGCTTGTACAGGGGAAAGAAAATTAATTGGCCAGCTTTTATCATCCAACTCCTTGACAGAGTGGTGAAAGGAACTAAGGCACACACAATTCCTTATGGCTTCATGCTGACAACAGTGCTTGCACATTTTGGGGTTCCAGTAAAAAAGGCTGAGATGGTTTATTTTGGGAAGGAAACTTTGCTTACATGTGACTACAATGTCAATGTTCCTGTGGATGAACCTGATTCATCTAGGAAGTAACCAGTCAACAGAAAAGTTAGAGCTTTGGTGCAAGAAAACGAGATTAAGGATATGGAGATCCTTCGCTTAAAGTCTCGCGTGACTGAGGTTGAAGAAGAGCAGGATGCTCTTAGAACTAAATTAGCAAAGGAGAAATAAAAGAACGAAGGTGTTCTTTAGCAGATGTTGTCTCTCCTACAATCCAAGTCCACAACCTCCACTGCACCTTCCCATCCTTAGGCTTCTTAGAGCTTCCTTAACCCATCTTAAGACAGTTATCAGTTTCAGTTTTTTTTTTTTTTTTTTGCTCATGGTTGGTTGTTTTTGTTTTTCTGTGTGGTGGTTGATTATCATTACTTATCAATGAATTTGCCTTTTAGTTATTGATTTGTCTCAATTTCTGAGTTAGCTAACATTTATTGGTTTCTTGTGTTGATTAATCATGCTTTGCACCAGCAGTTGCCTCAATGGCCATGAGTAATAATTAATAAAAATTGGTAAGTATATCATTTTGCAAAATTTTTTATGATGCCAAAAGGGGGAAGATAGTGTGCTGAACTTTTCAAAAATATAAAGATGTGATATTTATAACCTAATGAACCTGGATTCTCTATGATTAATGCTCAAAACCATACAAAGTTCTTTGAAGTGTATACAGGATTAAGCAGAGTTTGTCATCATCAAAAAGGGGGAATTTGTTGACCCATGTCACTGCATAGTTTTGAAGATTGACAAAAGGCTGACCAGTTGAACCAGGTCCATCAGAGCACATATCGCGAACTGACGAGATGGCACATGAATCGTATATGCTTAAGAGATGTTTTGAATATAAAATTTCAATGAACCAAGAGATTGTCTCCTAATGCGAAAATGTTGCAAACTGATCTGATTAATTGAAGTCGAATTCAGCAAGGAAAATAACAAAAGAAAGGAAGTTGAGTTTGGTTCGAATTGGTTCACCCAGATATAGTTGAACTGGAATTAGAATACAAGCTCAACGACTGAATCTATAAATACTTTTCTGCTGGAATTCAACACGCACAAAGCTAAAGTGAATTGAAGTCTGAAAGCAAAATTCCCAAAGTTATTTTTGCTAGCAGAGTCATTGTGCGATGCAAAGGCTACAATTCAACTAGAAGAACCAGTTCCATCTGATTATTTGTTGAGTCTAGTTGATTGTAGTAGGAGTTTTTAATATTGTATCTTTCACCTTTCATAGAAGCAATTGTAATAGGTACGTATTGATCAAGTTAGAGTTAACTTGAGGTATGTAGAAAGTAGCTAGGGGCTAGTTCCGACAAAGGATTAGAGTTAATCCTTAGGATTACAAAAAAGTTTATTTTGTAAGTCCGTTTGGCTCAGAGTTTTTAGTGAAGAGTTGAGCAAATCCTACTGAGGAGTTGGTCGTGGTTTTTTCACCTTTTGATCCAGGTGTTTTCCACATAAAAATCTCTATTTTTTTACTTTACTGCTTTTTATTATTCCGCAACAGTAGTAGTTGGAACACGAAGAAGAACCAAGTTCTTCTACTGAGACAGCACTCGAAAATTGGGTACCATACAAAGTAACCTATCTTCTTGTGTGGCATTTAAGTCTAAAACATCATCATAGATGCGGAAAATACTGAAAAGTCTGCAAATACAAACGAGTAGCCGACAAGGCTAACACATAAAAGCCTTCTTACATCTGACCGACTGAACCATAGTCTATGAAACCTCTAAAGAATACTGAGATGCTAACTGTTTACTGGGACAAGGTCCCCGGTGTACCTTATTAACTGAAAATACTATAATGACTGAAAAAAGGAGGGATAATGCCCCGAAAGACTGGGGCTCACCAACAGCTGATACAAGATGTCCTAGCAAGCAGAATCGTCAACCTGTAAATCATTATGCAGGCCCCGGGAAAAAAGGGACATCAGTACATTTGAGTTGTACTGGTATGTAGGACAACTGAAGGAAAGAATTGGAAATACTAAAACTGAAACTGGTAACTGATAACTGAACTAAACATAGGAAGTAAGGTTATGAATGCTCCCTCTT
>ML418702.1:940-32234 GCA_005239525.1 Nicotiana knightiana | reverse complement strand
CATGGTCTCGTAAGTACACGAGTTTGATAACGAAGCATAAAGAAAAATTCATATCCCGGAATTGACGTATATTTTTCTAGTCTGTAAGTTACAATATTCTCTTTATCGGGACTTCATACTCATTTGAGTACTTCCTTTTTTCCAGTCTAGAGAGCAGAGGGATTATATATATAGTATTACAATATTTTCATTACCATCGAGCTATAATCGATGGGCAGGCCCCTATTGGGCTACCTCATATCAGATGGTAGGTTATATACATAGTCTACTGTGGCAGAGCGCCTATGAGCGAGCCCAGTTGGCCGAGATACAGAACCTAGTATGGTTGAGCGCCTATGAGCGAGCCTATTACAGCATAACAGTTATATATATACCGAGCCTTATAGGGCCGGACAACTATTTTACTTATTATATTGAGAGAATTGAGTCAGTATCCGCATGTAAGCATATGTGGAGATTATCAGTTCACTTTCAGCTTTCTGTGTACTTCCTTAAACCTTACATACTCGGTACATTATTTCGTACTGATGTACATTTCTCGGGGAGTATCTGTATACGGCTAAAATCGGAGAGCCCGATTTTATGGTACTACGACGCTTCATAGCCCGTCTTCAGAAGGCTCGAAGCTGTTTGAGTTTTTACATCAAGGAGACATGTCGAGGAATCTCCGCGGTCAACCTTGAGGCAGTGTAAATCGAAGACCATCATGGAAAAGCGGGAAATATCCCATAAGACACGTGGTTAAAGCTTACCAAGTATGCAAAATAGTACAAGCCTGTACTGTAGTATTAAATGGTTGTACCAACCGTCTATATTTGTATTAATTGCACATGCACTATGTTGGTTTCCCCCTCTTATATTAAGGGGACCCTTTTCATTTTGTAAGACGCATGATATTAAATACAAGAACAAGAACATTCTCTGCTCTTTAAACTCAAAACATTTTTTACAATTGCTCCATTGATTTATTGCTTTTCATTTACTGTGTTCATTAATTGTTCTTCATTTATTACTTGCTATTGACCATAAAGAGGCCGTCTTCGAGGCCTTCAATACTATTGTATCCTCTTCGACTGCCCCCATCAAGATTTCGAGCTCGAGCTCGAGGCCAATTTCGACCAAGTCCGAGACCCCGTCTCTCACCTGCTCGGTTTGCACAATCTCATTATCCTTCAGCCTTATCTCATTTTCTCACCTCTCACTTAGCAACTATTGCCTAAACAACTGGTATTAAAAAAGATCACATATTTTTAGAACCACAAAATCAAATATAATTGTAATTATCATTTTCAGGGTAATCAAGTCTTTAAAGGAAAGTTAAACAATTTAAAACAAATAGATATTTACATTAAAAACAGGAATAAAAGGGCTCCTACATTTTTTATCTATAGGATTGTTTCCATGGAATACTTGGTAACTTTCCTTAAGTTAGGGTGTTACGCATAGCATTAGCGCACATGTCATTATCTCTTTTACTACGCAGTTACTATCTTTCATTTATTACCTAAGTGTTCTAATAGTTTCTAATGTGTACCTTATGCGTGCACTACCAGTCCCTTACCTATGTCCCTGAAGGTGTTTAGGACCTCTATTTAAGGTGGTTATAGACATACATATGTTTCTTAAAATGAGAAAACTAAGCGACAAAAAAAAGTCAAGTAGGACTGACACATAAAGAGAAAATAAGGGCTCATGTTAACCTCCTCAAGTAAACAAAACAAATACACGTTATTCAAACAAAAAATATTTAATGATGTAAAATCATATAGGCAAGATATGTAGATGAGCATAAACAGAACATATAACAACCTTATTAAAGCGAGCATCATTTCCTATCAATTTGCCTACTGATTTTGTTAAAAACTCTTAATCTAGGCAAACTTCAGGCAATACTAAATCACAGTTCTTTTTAGCCCCAGAATTCCTATAAGTTTGCCTAAGTGATAACCAGAATAGAATCTTATAGGCACGGTATCTACAACTGTTAATTATAGACCTATAACATAGTTCATAAATGAGTTACTGATTTTAACAGACATGTTTTTATCTTCTTTAGATCCTATAAGCATGCTTTATGTTTTTTTACAAAATTAATTAACCCCTATAGGAATGATTTCTAAGTGGTGAAACTGATTACAAGTATTACTTCCTATAGGCATGATATCTAAATGCAGAAAACTGATTTTATATTTTTATTTCCCATAGACATAATATCTAGGTGGGCATAGACGTTAAATACAAGTTCGATAATTCACAACGAAGATCCTATATACATGATTTCTAATGCACATTGAGATTTGAAATTATGCATAAAACATGGGTTTTAGATGAATAATTGATAAACGGCCTATAAACATGATTTATAGGATGCATTGTATGAAAATTCAAACGGTGATACAAGACCCTATGGGCATGATTTCTTATAGTATGCACATAAAAAATTACCACAACAACCTATAGGCATGATTTCTACCCGAACCTGACAAAGATATATAACAATCATCCACAACTTTTACTAATAACCCCATATCTGCTTTTACAAGGATTATTACAGACCAAAATGAATTAATTACCAAAAGCTATTCATTACACTATAGGGATCCTTAGCAGGTCCAACATCAACTCGGAAGCAAAGCCTTCAAGCAAGCAAGTATGATGTCCACAGGTAGTCCATCCATAATACACAAATGGGCTTCTGGTGTGTCAAAGTTCCCAAGGGCCTCAGGGACCCCGAGCAATGCTCACACCAGAACCATTCTCAAAGAAATAGTTGTAAATAATTGGAAGACCAGTCCAGTGTGTCAGAGTTCGAAGGAGTTTCATGGACCCTAAGCAGTGCTCACACTGAGGGTGGTATGACCCTAGATAATTAAGATTAGAAGTTTGAAAATTGTATATAAGGATATGGGATAATTTTAGCAAAGCAATTTGATTTTCAAAAGTGAATAGAAACAAGTTACAAGACTACAAACATAACAGAACCACATTTCAGCAGATTGGTTTAGACATGGGTACCAGTAATTAAACAATCACAGCAAGAGCATGAACACTTAAATTATAGACAGAACTAAACAGGGTCACAATTGGATCAAACAAGGTTTCACACTGCTGAAGTTGACTTAGTTTATTAATTATTACTAGGTGGAATCATATAGACATGTATTAAGCAGAGAAACACACTGAAGTTACAATAAGCAGAAGAAGATAACACGAACTAACATAGCTACTAAAAATGAAACAAAACATGAATTATATTTCTGGCAGAAACATGTTGGAATTTGAAGCACTAACTACACATACATATGGAACAAAGAGGTAACAAAGACTAAAGCATACTAGTTAGAAAGTAAACTGGAAACATATAATAAACATGACATATCGAGGCTCGAAGTAAGCTAATCATATAAGTCACAGGGAATAAGAATTGAGGCATAGTAGTTGAGAAAGAGATGGCCAGGAAACAAATACCAAAATAGAAACATGTTGATATCTATAGTAAACTGGCTACATAGCATATAGAATAGAACATGATAATAGAAATTAAGGCATACCAGTTAAGGACATAGAAAACAGGAAGGTGAAGGCAATTGGAATCCTAGAGTCTAGCCTTGGCTTTTAGCCGGTTAGACAGTGCAGCACATCGAAGTAACAGAAGGAACTCAAGTTGTGTGTGTGTAAGTGTGCAAGTGTGTTTGTGTCTCAGTGTGTGCTTGTAATCATAGGCGTGTGTGTAGGTGTATCTATGTCATTTTAAAATCAGAATGGTGCAAGGTTTATATAGCATTCAACAGAGTAAACAAACAAGGCAAGGAAAATTAATGGTACATAAATAAACTATGCAAATCAATTAACCAATCAGTTAGGGCTAAACTCAATCAATTAATAAGATAGAATCTGGGAAATATCCCTTAAATAAAGGAGAATCGCATACGAAATCAGTTAGCAGGTAGGATTGAAGCTAAATAAGGTAAGCAATAAGCCTAAAGACCATTTATAGGTCGGTCAAAACAAGCAATACCCATAAATTAGCCCAGTAGCATAATTAAAGAAGACAGTACCAATTATGAGTCACAAATAAGGAAAGAATAAGTAAAATCGTCAAAGAGATATCAATTTTAAAAGAAAATAGAATCCCAAACTCTAATTAGGCTAATAAAAATAAATTAATCCCTTTTAATTAAGAGAGCCAAAGAATAACAGGCAAGTATCAGAACATGAGTGAAATAATTAGAAACCCTAAGGATTAAATAGACATGAAAACCAGTTGAATAAGTAAAGAAAACGGGAGTTAAATGCTTAAATATTTTAAAACTATTTTGCAGAAACTTAAAAGATGAAACCTTAGCTTTTAGGGAAAAACGGAATCGGTTAACAATAGTAAGAAAAATAAAAGATCTTAAATAGATAAACTCAAAATCATCTCATATCTATAAAAATCTGAACAGACTCGAGTTGAAAGTGACTAGGGTTTTAGAAACAGACAGAGGTAAGATAAATTCAGGTTGAACCAGAGATTTGAAGTCATAAACATGAAGATAACAACACTCACAAACATATGGATGAACACAGGCAGATTCATCGAGAAAATGAAAGATTTGGACCGAGTCTGTGTTGATTCTCTTTTAGATTCACAAAAATCATAACACCAGTAAAGAAAGGAGGCCAGATGTGCCTAAGATCGAAGGGAAAACCCATGAATTGAAGGGGGTTCAGGTGACGACGGGCTAGGGTTAGGGAGAAGGGTGAGAGATAAGATAGGGAAAAGGGATTCAGGGGCGGAAGATCTTGGAAAATGATTAGGTTTGGGGGTTGTTGGGTAATTAAAAATTGAAGGAATGTCCTGGACCGTTGATCTTCTGAGATCAATGGCCAGGACTGAATCTAGGGAGGTCAGACGGGTTATAAAATGGGTTATGGGTATTGGGTTGTGGGTTAATGGGTATTGGATCAGGGTTATGGTATTGGGTTGATTTAATTGGGTTGGGGTAGTAATTGGGCTAAGGTCCGAAATTAAAAGAGGCTATTTGCTGAATACCCAATTAATTTGAAAATAATTCACGAAAATAGCTACTAAATGATAAAAAATGATATTTATGCATAAAAATGATTTAAAACAATTACTTAATATTGTAAAAATATAAAAGGTCATTTTCTTGTAAAATAAAGTAAATATGTACATATGGGCTATTATTGCAAAGTTATTGCAATTATAACCTATGAAATGTAAATATGGCTATTCAACAAATAATTAAAGCTTAACGTAAATATAAATGATAAAATTAAGCAATAAAATTATCATAAAACCATTTTTGATGCAATTAGTAATTATTTATATAATAAAGCTACTAGTATAAATTAATTAAAAATCCTTTAAAAATGCAGAAATTATCAAAAATAGTAATTGATGCTCATGCATTGCTTTGGAGATATATATGCATTTTAAAAATTATAGGGAAAACTTGGGTATCAACAACTTTCCCTCATTACCCGGGAATGATGAAAGAGTTATCGGGTAAAGATATGATGGCCAATTTTGACCGAATAAGGTGATTTAAGAGACATAGGCCGCACTCTGGTTTCTGAGCTGCCTACATATCCCTGGTTTTACAGAAATCGGGCCGTGTGTAGTTCTGGATCCATTCGAAAAATATACCGATGAAGTTATCACAAGGACAAATATAAGGTTTCGAATAGGTGAAATGGTTATGGTGAGTGGTCAGGTATGAAATAGTATGAGGGAACTGGAGCGGGATCACCCCTGTTGGGATAATGGTTGCTCATCAGTTTACCTGCAAATCAAAATATGCGCTGCAAGAATATATCTTTGTGTGAATTTAAACATGATGCAAATTCCCTTTAGACCATGAGAATTGTCTTTGGATGGTTGAGGATGACGTCCTTAGACCATGATGTCCCGGGCCATGAATTGCATGGTAAGGGATTCGCAGGCCATGAAATGATGTTCTCGGGCCATGAAAATTGTGCCTCCGAACCATGACGCCTTTGAATAATGATATGCAAGTTTGAGAGATCCTCAGGTCATGGCATGGTGTCTTCCGGCTTTGAGGATGGTACCTTCAGACTGTGACGTCTTCGGATAAGTTTGTGATATTTCAGCCCATGAGGTGAAAATACAAGATGCTATAAGCAATCAAGACAAGGCTTAGTCTTGTATAAAGTTGAGGGCAGAGCTTTGCCCGAGAGAAGAGAATAGTGCAAGAGAGATAGTGCTTAGTCTCGTGCAAGATTCGGGATAGGGCTTAGTCCCATGCAAAGTGAAGGAAATTCTTAGCCTTATGTAAATGGGAGGGAGGGATTAGCCTCATGCCGGGTGGAGACAGAGCTTTGTCTCATGCACGGTTCGGAACAGGGTTAGTCCCATGCATAAAGAAGGTAGTGCTTAGCCTTATGCAAGATTCAGGACAATGCTTAGTCCCATGCAAATAGAAGGCAGTGCTTAGCCTTATGCAATATTCAGGACAATGCTTAGTCCCATGCAAATAGAAGGCAGTGCTTAGCCTTATGCAATATTCAGGACAATGCTTAGTCCCATGCAAACAGAAGGCAGTGCTTAGCCTTATGCGAGATTCAGGACAATTCTTAGTCCCATGGAAATAGAAGGCAATGCTTAGCCTTATGCAAATGGGAGGCAGGGCTTAGCCTCATATGGGATTGAGACAAAGCTTAGTCTCATGCAAATAGAAGGATAATATTAGCCTTATTGAAGGTGGATACAGAGATTAGTTTTGTGCAAGGTTTGGGACAGGGCTTAGTCCTATTCAAAGTTCGGGACAGGTCTTAGTCCCATGCAAAGAGAAGACGGTGCTTATCCCTATGCAAGATGAAGACAATGCTTAGACTTATGCAAATAGGAGGCAGGGCTTAGACTCATGCAAAGTTTGGGACAGGTCTTAGTCCCATGCAAAGAGAAGGCGATGCATAACCTTATGCAAATAGGAGGCAGGGCTTAGCCTCATGCCGGATTGAGGCAGAGCTTAGTCTCATGCAATGAATAGATAATAGGTGATAGAAGAGTATTTCATAGCTGGAGATGAGTTTGGTATCTTTTTTGTTATGAAGAATATGATTTCAAGGTGTGCATATCCCTCGTTCCTGCATTAAAAAAAAATCGTGAGTTTTACAGAGGGGAGGTCGGTTCGTGCCTTCGTCTTCTTGCTTGATTTGCTCTACCCTGTCTGAAGATCTTGTTCAAATTACTGGGGTAGAATTTGCTAAAGCGGAGTTTATTTTTAAAAGCAGACGTGTATAATTTTCAAAGACATACTAAAATATAGCATAGAAATTAGTTAGATGAGCCAGTGGCCATGACACGATCTGAGACATCGCGACTTCCTTTGCCGTAGAATTTTGAGGGTCTTCTTCAAAATTCTTCCCCAGTTAAGAAGATGACCTTTCTAACTGCTTCGTACGTTGGGGTTGGATGAACTTGCTTCGGATTTTTTAGGGTCCTCCTCAAATTTCTGGCCCAGTTTCTGATTGTGTGGAAAAATGGAAGTTTTATTGAGTTGTGACCAAACCCACAAAGCTGCCTGCGTATCCCATCTTGGAATCAGGTCGAGCGTAGTTAGATTTACATCATGTACAGAACCTAAAAATGATTTACACATAATATATTTTGACTGCGTCTGAGTTGATTGGCTTTGGCCAAGTTTCGCCGTCCATTTCTGCGAGTATTAGTGCTCCTCCATTTAGTACTATGTGAAACATATAAGGACCTTGCCAGTTGGGAGAGAATTTCCCTTTTGCTTCATCTTGATGCGGGAAGATCTTTTTCAACACCATTTGCGTCCGGTATGAATTGTCTCGGCTTGACTCATTTGTTGAAGGCTCTAGACATTCTGTTCTAATAAAGTTGACCGTAAAATACCACGTTCATCCTCTTTCCTTCTATGAGGGCTAGCTGCTCATAGCGGCTCTTTATCCATTCTGTGTCACTTAGTTCGACTTCTTGTATGATAAATAGTTGTCATGGCCCTCATGTAGGTGGCCCCAACATTCTTTAGGCCGAACGACATCATCTTGTAACAGCACACCCCCACGGTGTAATGAAGGCTATTTTCTCGGCGTCCTCCTCGTCCATCCAGATCTGATGGTAACTGGAGAAGCAATCCACAAAAGACTAGAGTTCATGCTTGGCACAATTGTTGATCAAGATATGTATATTTGGTAACAGGAAATAATCCTTTGGAGTGGCTCTGTTGAGATCTCGATAATCGAAGAGTAATATAACCTTCTCATCCTTCTTTGGAACTAGCACGATGTTGGCTAACAAAGTTGGATATTCAACTACCCTGAGGACGTTGGCTTTGATTTGCTTAGTAACTTCCTCCTTGATTTTCAAGCTCATATTTTGCTTGAACTTCCTGAGTTTCTGCTTTAATGGCGGACACATTGGGTATGTGGGCAACTTGTGGGCCATAATGGATGTGCTTAATCCGGTCATATCGTCGTATGACCATGCAAAGATGTCCTCATACTCTTTCAAGAATTGAGTGTATTCCTCTTTCTCTAATGGTGACAAATGGATGTTGATGTGGGTCTCCTTGACGATTTTAGAATTTCCCAAGTTGACAATCTCAGTTTCGTCCAGGCTGGACTTGGGTTTTTTCTCAAAATCCTCTACCTCTCTGATAATCTCTTCAGGTATTAGATCTTCCTCTTCTAAATCAATGTCTTTTTGTTGCGTTCTCATTACATGTCACAGTTGTCGATTTATGAAGATAGGAAATAATAATGTTGTAGGTATAAAAACATGAGGGAAAAACAGTAATAATAAACCCTCGAGCTATTTAATGCGTTAAATGAAAATGATTTTCAATAGCTCAAATAACATTTTGGAATCATTGAAAATATTATTTAACAAAATGCAAAAGTCGAACATTTTCAGAAAAAGTAAGCAATGTTATTCAGCCTTGCCACCACGGGACTCGTCGGGCCCTTGATGGTCTAACAGTCTAGTTATTGAGGAATGCTCCTCTTCCCACTGCTTGGATGGTAGGGATTTTATGCGAGGCTAGAATTCATGGTTTAACATGTTATATGCCTTACATTTCATGTGCAGTAATGATAAAAATACACTTTTTATGTGCATAATAGAGTCTAAATGGATGCAAATACATCGAAAATACGCTCAAGAGGCGAGGAGGAGTGCACTGGGCTATAGCCGGGCGCCAGAGCCCAAACGCGTGACCCTGCCTGGCGTTAGCCAGGCGTTAGAGCTGAAACGCGTGACCCTGCCTAGCGTTAGGCAGGCGTTAGAGCTGAAACGCCAGCCTTAGCCTGTCGTTAGCCAGGCGTTAGGGCCTAAACGCCAGGTCCCAAGTTCGGTCAATTCCGAGTTTTGACGAGTTTAAGTGTTTCCCGGTTGGAATAGAAGTCTCCTACACGTTTAGGGTTCGTCCTAAACAAATAAATAGACCGCGTAAACACAACTTGAAGGGGGGATTCAGAGGATTAAAAGGATTCAAAGAGAGAAAACCATTGAAGTGACAAAACATTGATTTTTACATCTTTTATTCATTACTTTGTAGTTCAATTATGCAAGTTATTTTGAGTTTGATTCTTATGAACATGTCTAGCTAACTTCTTTAATCTAGGGTTTTGGTAGAACCCGTTGGGGATAAACTTCTTGTGTTATTAATATAGTTTTGATTGGTTGATTTATCTCTATTTGTTCAACTACGTTCTTGTTGTAGTTGATTGAAAGGGCCCTCAATTAACTTTTCCTATTTATGATGTATCTACTTGAGAGAGTGCATATTTAGGTAGTTTTTTGAAAAACATCATTCCCGGAGTATAGACGAAAGTCATAACCGAGGGTTTAGAGGTTGGATTAGAGATAGCGATACCTCGGGTGCAGTCTAAAGTGAACTGTAATGCAATCTAGCTAGTGTAACTTGAGAGAGTGCGTCTAGTAAATTATCATAATTACTTGAGAGAAATTTATGGTAGATAGAGTGTTCATGATTGAGAGAGACAACTAATCAAACGATAAGAAGTATCCGAGAAGTAAGTTCACCAAAGGGGGAAACCATAACCTTAGACCTTTATCATCATTATTTACAACACATTGTTAGTAATTTCTAGTTATTATTATTGTCATTAGAATTAGTAGAACATCACCAATTTATATTAAAAAGTCTTAAGACAATTGATTGAGTAAAAGTTGCGTATTCTAATGACTCGATTGATACGTAAATTCCCTGTGGGATCGACTATAGGCACAATACCCCGGATTATATTTACAACGCCCGTTTAGTCTTTTATTAGATATAGTTGAGCGTGTCAAATTTTTGGCGCCGTTGTNTCAAATTTTGGCGCCGTTGCCGGGGAATTAACGGTATTATCAATTGAGTTGAAAGAAATACAAAATTCTGAAACATAGTCAATTTTCTTTAAAATTTTCGTTTTCACATTGAACGTTTAACGTTTGCTAAGTGTTGCAGGTGCATGCCTAGAAACTCATCGAGGACAGGTGAAGTAATTGAAGCCTTATCAGACCCCGAGAAAGTTTTTAGGGCCATAAACCGGACCAACCGGAAAAGCAAACACCAACCACAAATTGAACAAATTGAAACCAACATGGAAGATTCACATAACCAGAATAATCATGGGGATGATGTGGTAGACCCAGTCGCTCAAATAGGGGCAGAGACTCCTTTATATGACTGGGCACAACCCACAGCTGAGAATTTGGCCACGGCATTACTGGTTCCTCAGATACATGCCGAGTACTTTCAGATAACAAATAATATGATGCACCCATTGCAGAACAAAGGGCTATTCTTAGGGTCATACATTGAAGACCCCCAGCAGCAATTGAAAAACTTCCTATCAATCTGCAAAACACAGAGGCAGCCTAACGTTACTTAGGAGGCAATAAAACTGTTGTTGTTTGCATTCTCAGTGACTGGTGCTTCCCAAACTTGGCTTAACTCACTCCCCATCAATTCCACTACCACATGGGAGAAGCTAGTCAAACAATTCATGAACAAGTTTCATCCACCCAACAAGACTACTCAACAAATTGATGAAATCTTGAGCTTCAGATAGAAACAAGTTGAAACACTGCAAGAGACATGGGAACGATTTAAAGGGATGTTGGTTATCTGTCCACATCATAGTATTCCAGAGCAAATGTTGGGGCAGCGTTTCTACATGGGTTTAGCTGATACTGTGAAAGCAAATGTTGATGCTTCGGCTGGTGGAGCATTCCTGAGCAAAACTTGGAGAGAGAGTCAAATCTTACTTGATAAAATGGCACAGAATTCAGGATGGACAACAAGGAATGCACCCATTACTCCTTTAGTTCATTCAGTGCCATTCGATCCATCTAATACCAAAAGAATGCACCCATTACTCCTATAGTTCATTCAGTGCCATTCGATCCATCTAATACCATTGCCGAGAACGTGGCCACCTTGATAACACAAATGATTATACTTACTAAGAAGGTGGAAGAATCGGGACAAAAACATCAAGTACACATCGTTAACACAACCAATGGGGGCTTATGCACTTCTTGCATTAGTCAACCACTTGGTAATCACTGGACTACAAAATGTCATCACCATCCTTATCCAGAAAATATGAATTATGTGTCGAATTATGGAAGCCAGATACAAACGGGAAGAACTGGGGTCAGCAAGTTCAACCATATAGGCCACCTCACCAACAAGAGAATAGTGGAAATATGGGTGTCAGGGGGACACAAGGTAATGCAGCACCGTATGAGAGGCCACTAGGTTATACCCATCAAAATAAGCAACAATCATACTACCCTCCTCAGCAACAACAANCAAGAAGATGGGTTTGCCAGGTTAGAAGCTATGATGCAGCAGGTAATTGGGTCAAATGACAAAATCAGTGAAAGAGTAGATGTACATGATGCAGCTATTAAAAATATTGAAATACAGCTGGGCCAGATATCTAAGGCAGTAAACACTCGTCCTCCTGGAACTTTACCTGCAGATACTCAGGTAAATCTTGTGGACCAGGGCCCAAGGAAGCGGATGGCAGTGACTCTTCGCAGTGGCAGAGAATTAAATTTGGAACAGGAAAGAGCTCATGAAAGCAGACAGACCGAGACACTGGTACCCATGCCGACTCAACTTGATAATTCAACAAACTTGACCAAGACAAAAGTGCAACCTAGTGAAGAAGAACCCAGAGCACAGAGTGATACTGAAAAATAAGTGGAGATGACTCAGAAGCCGGTAGTTGAGGTGGTGGCTGATAAAGAAAAGTACCGAATCATNAGTACAAGAAGTTCTTGGACATGCTCAAGCAGATACAGGTAAATATTCCATTGATTGATGCATTGAAAGAAATGTCTGGGTATGCTAAAATGATGAAGGAATTGATGTCCGGAAAAGTTGAGTTCCAAAATCTAGCTACTGTCACCCTTACTCAGACTTGTAGTGCGGTGGTAACGCATCCTATTGCTGAAAAGTTGTCTGGCCCAGGGAGTTTTACAATTCCATGTACTATTGGCAACTTAACTTTCACCAAAGCTCTATGTGACTTTGGGGCCAACATTAATCTAATATCGCTGGCGATATATAAAAGACTGGGATAGGTAGAGCCAGGCCCACCTCCATGCTGCTGCAACTTGTTGATAGGACGGTGAAGAGACCGTCGGGTATTATGGATGATGTCTTGGTGCAAGTGGGGAAGTTTGTATTTCCTGCTGATTTTGTGATATAAGACTGCAAGGTAGATGAATAAATTTCACATAATCTTGGGAAGGCCATTTTTGGCCACAGGCAGAGCTCTTATTGATTGTAATACTGGGGAACTTAAGATGAGGCTCGATGAAGAAATCACTTTCAACGTGAGGAAGTCTATGAGGGGACCTAGTGCGTTCGCTAACTGCTCTCTTATTGATGCTGTGAATGTGATCCCAGAAAAAGATAATGCTTTCCTGACTGTTGGGGACCCTTTAGATGAATGTTTCATGAAGCTGGATGATATGAATGGTGAAGAACTAGCAGATTGGGTGTTAGCACTTGAGGAAAAAGAGGTATCGAAATAGGCTCTCGAGTTTGATTCAAAATATGTAGAGGAAGGAGAGAACCCGCCGGCCAAGCCATGTATTGAAGAACCACCCAGGTTAGAATTGAAATTGGAGGATGCTGATATGGTGGAGAAGATACTAGATTTAACCAAGGACATTATTGATACATATTTTGTTGAATCTAGTGTCATTATTGTTGAGGAGGTTGGTACTCACTCCAACCATTTGTTCACATTGTTTTGGGATGAGGATATGCAAATAGAATTATCCGAACCACCTAATGAGCTGAGGGATAAATAACAAGATGCCCACATTCTTGAATTCTTCCTGCCAGAGAGTAGGGAGTACACATTTATCGAAAAACCGAGAAGCGAAGATTAACACATGATTTTATTGGGCCAGGCAGATTTGTTCCACCACCCTATGAGCATGATGATAGAGCATAATAAAAAATTGGGGTTCAATTCATAAGTTCAAAGTGGAGGAATAAAGTGATTAAAGCATGTTCTCAAAGGAGCATGAAAGCGAGATCAACGGAAAGGATGTCAACACTATTGGACCAGGGAGTTTCTTACACCTTACTTTTATTTCTTGTTTTGTCTATATGTGATGCATTGAGGACACTGCATGATTTAAGTGTGGGGTGTGATACATATTTGTTGTGATTTGTGGTGTTTAGTGTGTATTCTTGTTAGTAGTTTAGTTTTCTTGTTGGTAAGTGTTTATTTTTAAAGTAGAACAACAAAAAAAAAATAAAATTTTTTTTTTTTGAAATATGTGGACTTTTCTTGACGATGGATCTACTAGATAGTTTTCTTGAGGGAAGTAAGTCTAAAGAAAATACCAAAAAGATTTTTTGTTTTAAGTAGAGTAGTAAGTCCCCCTTTGTTTTTCTTTGGACCACGGTTCTTTTCCAAGGGGTTTTAATTGTACCGGGTGTAGGTAGTTTTTAATTTTTAGGAGTAGGAAGCATATGGTTAAGGGCTTAATAGTAGCAATATCTCTAAACATGCTAATGCCTTGCGAGTAGTCGGTACTTTGGTTGTGACGCTTAGGCTTAATTTTTAACTCCAGGATAAATACCTTAAATCTGGAATTCTTAAGATTTGCTTAACTGCTTTGACTGGAGTGTCGTGATAGATCCAATTCTGAGTGAATTATGTGCCAAGTGTTGTGAGGTTTGAATATTATTATGTGCATTGCATTTGATGTCTAGAACTTGCCCCGTGTGTATGCAAAGAGAAATAGAAGTTTTGTTTAGTCTTGGAAGTGATATAGGCATTTCTTTGAGAGCCAACTATATATATTTTACCCACCTAATTGTTTTTTATCGCCGTTAACCCCGTTGAGCCTGTAATCCTGTTTCTTTGGAAACCACATTACAAGACATATCCCTTTGTTTGAATCGATCATATATTTGATCCTTGTCACCTCTCGTAAGCACTAAAAATGTGATGAACGATGGAAAAGTTAAAGTGTGGGGTGGTAGGTTTGTTTTTGAGGGGAATAATTGAAATAAGGAGAAAGGTGCATTGTTTGGAAAAGTAAGAGTCTTGAAAAAAAAAGAAAAAGAAGAAAAGAAAAGAAAAATAAATAAATAAAGTATAAACAGTTGTATTGTTGTGAAAGAGAAATATATGTGGTGACTCTTAATGGAATTGTGCTTAATGAAGTATGTGGTAATAACATTGTTGTGAAGGTGGAGTTTTGCTTAAAATGAGTTTGAGGTTGAACGTTAAAGTATATGTATTAATGTTCTTAGGGAGGTGTAGTCACTCTTATATCCAAATGTATCCTACTCGTCCTGTAGCCTACATTACAACCAAAATAAAGTCCTATATGATCCTTGACTGAATGAGATCAATTAGTAAAGTATTACACTACGGGCAAGCATATGGTGCATCTTTTGTGGCATATGAATGTTGTTTCTGAGAGCGAGTGAATTCTTTCTATCTTGAGTTCCTAATTGTTCTTAAATTTTAGTGTGTGAGGAACTAGCTCTTTGCTTTGGTGAGGGCACATGATTCATGAAGGAAAGGTAGAGTTGTTGACCTCTATGGTAGTGTAGTTAGTGAATTGTGAATAAAGCATGGTATTTGTGAGTCGATGATTGAGGCGAGGATGTCACACCTTTGTGCTTGAACTGTTTTAAATATTCTTGGTATAACGTGTTAAGAGATTTGCTTAATAAGTTGTGTACATGAGTGTAGTGTGATTGCTCGAGGACGAGCAAATGTTTAAGTGTGGGGTATTGATGCGAGTCTAGAATTCATGGTTTAACATGTTATATGCCTTACATTTCATGTGCGCTAATGATAAAAATACACTTTTTATGTTCATAATAGAGTCTATTTCATTTGTAGGTGAATTGGAGATGGAAACCGAGCTAAATGGATGCAAATACATTGAAAATACGCTCAACATGCGAGGAGGGGTGCGTTGGGCTATAGCCGGGCGCCAGATCCCAAACGCATGACCCTGCCTGGCGTTGTTAGAGCTGAAACGCCTGACCCAGCCTGGCGTTAGCCAGGCGTTAGAGCTGAAACGCTAGCCTTAGCCTGGCGTTAGCCAGGCGTTAGGGCCCAAATACCAGGTCCCAAGTTCGGTCAATTCTGAGTTTTGACGAGTTTAAGTGTTTCTCGGTTGGAATAGAAGTCTCCTACACGTTTAGGGTTCGTCCTAAACATATAAATAGACCCCGCAAACACAACTTGAAAGGGGGGATTCAGAGGATTAAAAGAATTCAAAGAGAGAAAACCATTGAAGTGACAAAACATTGATTTTTACATCTTTTATTCATTACTTTGTAGTTCAATTATGCAATTTATTTTGGGTTTGATTCTTATGAACATGTCTAGCTAACTTCTTTAATCTAGGGTTTTGGTAGAACCCGTTGGGGATAAACTTCTTGTGTAATTAATATAGTTTTGATTGGTTGATGTATCTCTATTTGTTCAACTACGTTCTTGTTGTAGTTGATTGAAAGGGCCCTCAATTAGCTGTTCCTATTTATTATGTATCTACTTGAGAGAGAGTGCATATTTAGGTAGTTGTTTGAACAACATCACTCCCGGAGTATAGACGAAAGTCATAACCGAGGGTTTAGAGGTTGGATTAGAGATAACGAGACCTCGGGTGCAATCTAAAGTGAACTATAATGTAATCTAGCTAGTGTAACTTGAGAGAGTGCGTCTAGTAAATTATCATAATTACTCTAGAGAGATTTATGGTAAATTATCATAATTACTTAAACCTTTATCATCATTATTTACAACACATTGTTAGTAATTGCTAGTTATTATTATTGTCAGTAGAATTAGTAGAACATCACCAATTTATATTAAAAAGTCTTAAGAGAATTGATTGAGTAAAAGTTTTGTATTCTAAAGACTTGATTGACACGTAAATTTCCCGTGGGATCGACTCTGGGCATAACACCCCAGATTATATTTGCAATGCCCATTTAGTCTTTTATCAGACATAGTTAAGCGTGATCAGGATTTCCTCCTTCTCCTCCTCTACGATCACATAGCAGTCCCTATAATCATCTTCCAAGAACAAATTCCTCAATGCTGCCAGTGCTTCTTGTTCCTCTGATCCCCATATGATATCGGCTTTATGGAAGGTCTGACTCAAGTGTGGCACGGGATGCTCAAGAGGGTAGTATGGACCAAGCCGCGGTGGTGACTTGTTTCGATATTCTTGATAGGTGTATTGATATCCCAGCCCAAATGTGGTACCATGGTGCTTTGGCTATATTGGCTTGGAGATGCCCTGAACATTTTTACCAAGCCCCTTATCGGGCTCATATCCTTTCCATGCTAGTATGCTTGCTATTTTGCTACTCCAGCAATTATCTTTCTCGATCACGTTAACCTTTTCAATATAATGGTAGGTCTCTCCACCTATCTTTTTTTGTATTCAACCACCGGAATAGTCTGACTGGTGTAAATGGGGTTGCTCCCATCTCCATGGATAATTACTTCTTGATGGTTCCACTTGAAGTGGTGTAAAGTAGATGCTACGGCCCCAACGGCATGTATCCAAGGTCGTCCTAACAACAAATTGTAGGAGGTTGATATATCCAGTACATGGAACTCCACATCAAACAAGGTAGGACCCATCTGCAGACAGAGATTAGTTTCTTCGATGGTAGCCCTTTGAGACCCGCCGAATGCTTTAACATTCATAGCTCTTTCTCGTATCTCATGTAGGCATTTTCCCACCTCTTCAGCATTGTCAATGGGAAAATGTTGAGGCTGGATCCTCCATCAATCAGAACTCTGGTAAACTTGTCTTCGTAGTGCACTGTGATGTGTAGTGCCATGTTGTGATTCAACTCTTCCGATGGCAATTCATCCTCATGGAAGGTGATTTTGTGGCTCTCTAGCACCTGCCCCACCATATTGGCCATTTCTCCACTAGTGATGTTGTTGGGCACATATGCTTCACTCAACACCTTCATTATAGAATTCCTGTGTGTCTCAAAATTTTACAGCAACGACGGGATAGATATCTAAGCAGGATTATTGTTCATATGATCAACGATAGAGTACTCCCTTGCATGTACCTTCCTCCAGAGGTCATCTGGACCAGTCTCAATGACGGGAAATTTGTTAAAAGCTTGCTTACTGGTTTCTTCTAAGTGGTCAAGTGTATATACCCTTCTTGTTCTGGTCATTCTTGGTGTAGCATCGGATTCTTCTGTCTTTGACTTTCCCTTTCTTCTAGCCTCAGCCACATAATCCCATGGTACAACATTGGAACTGAAGGGTGATGTGGATGCCACTGTTACAGTATAAGATGTGGCCACCTCTACTTCAAATGGAATGAACGGTGTTACTTCTACTTCTAAAGGAATTGATGCTATTATCTCGAATTCAATTGGCGGATGTACTTTCACCACAATGGGATTGAGTGTGACTTCAGGTTTCTTAGGATCATCACCTTCTCGAATAATCCCGATTGATCCCTCGGGATCCCACTCTTCACCAGTTTCTATCACATTGAACCCTACACCCCTATGATCTGGGAGCGGATTATTGTGGACATTGGGCAGAACGTCCTTCGCCTGTATAACCTTACTATCAATCAGTGTTTGGATCTTGTCTTTCAAGGTGCTGCACAGTCAATAGTGTGGCCCTTCATGCATGAATGATATGCACAAGTCTTGTTTGGATTAACCCATTGAGATGAATTCTCCATTTCCACAACGGGAATAGGGGTGACATACCCAGCGGCTGTTAACCTTTCGTACAACTGGTCGATGGGTTCAGCAATGGCGGTGTACTGTCTGGGCTGTTTGCGGTTAAAATTAGGCTTGGGTTTTTGGTAGTTTGGACGAGTTGGAGGTGACAGATAATAGGATGGTTGGGTGTTATAGGTGGTTGCGGGTTGAGAATATCTGAGAGCCGAAGGTTGGCATGTGGGTGGAGGCGTTTGGTATACAAATAGAGATTTGGACTTTGGGCTACCATCACTTTCCCAACTTCCTTCTTCTTTGATATGCCACTCGATTGTTATGCCTTGTTTGTGGCTTGTAGCCCCTCGAAATTTTTTACCATCCTGCTTTTGATACCTTCTTCAATCTTTCCTCCGAGCTTTATAATGTCGTAGAACTTTTGATTCTCGATAACCATTATCCTCTCATTATATTGTGGATCTTGAGCCCTATCAAAGAATTTGTTCATTTTCTCCTCATCTAACATCGGCCTGACCTTCGCTGCTTCTGACCTCCACCGAGTAGCATACTCGTGGAAAGTCTCAGTTTGTTTCTTCTTTAGATTCTGGATATAAAAGACATCCGGTGCATTCTCCGTATTAAATCTAAACCATTCCATGAAATTTGATGCCATGCTCAACCATTGGCCCATTTGTTGGGACTCTGGCTTATGTACCAGGACAGGGCATCTCTAGTAAGACATCTCATGAAGAGCTTCATTCGAATCCTTTCATATTTTTCGATCCACATGAGCTTGTCACAATAAGTCCTCAGATGAACCTTGGAATCACCCGTTCCATCAAACATTTCAAACTTGAGAGGTTTGCAACCCTCCGGTAGTTCCACATATGGTTGTCTACATAAATCCTCGTAATTCAGACCTTCGATACCTTTACCCCCTTCAATACCCTGAACTCGACTTGTCATTATCTTGAGTTCCTCAGTGATTTTCTTGATGAGAAGGTCCTTCTCAGCGGATTCTGGTATATAGGAGAATGGTTAAGTGGAGTGAGGTAAGGTTTCCACGTATATGGGGTTATTCTGGTGAATGCCAGGAGTTTGGGTATAGTGGTGATCATTGGTTGAGTTTTGGGGTTCGGGGATAATTTGTTAGGTATTTTGGAGAGTTTGATAAGTGGTTTACTGCTATTGAGGAGGGAGAAGTTTATTTTGGGGCGGGGTTGTATAATGGTGTGGCGCGGGAGGATTCTACAGGCGTTAGTTGGGTGTATTCTGAGGAGGTGCCAGATTTTGGGTATTTGGATGGTTGATATCTGGGACATTTAGTGCGAGGGAGAGGTTTTCCAAGTTACAGACCTGCTCAAGCTCGCCCTATAGTTCAAGTATCTTCTGCTCAAGCCATAAAACCAAATCATTTGGGGCCTGAATGCCCCGACCATCGAAAGCTTCCACATTCTCAACATGTGTAGTGATTTCCGTTCTGATGCCGTTCAGATCATCCATTTTTGATTTCCCATTGAATTTTGATTGAATAGGAGGAGGAGAAGGTGGAGGGCCCCTGCTCAGAGCAAAATGAATGAATTACGAAAAGCTATTCATTACACTATAGGGAGCCTTAGCAGGTCCAACATCAACTCGGAAGCCAGGCCTTCAAGCAAGCAAGTCTGATGTCCAGAGCTAGTCCATCCATAATACACAAATGGGCTTCTGGTGTGTCAAAGTTCCCAAGGGCCTCAGGGACCCCGGTCAATGCTCACACCACACCCTTCTCAGAGAAATAGTTGTAAATGATTGGAAGACCGGCCCTAGTATGATAGAGTTCAGAGGAGTCTCATGGACCCTAGGCAGTTCTAACACTAGGGTTGGTAGGACCCTAGATAACTAAGAGTAGAAGTTTGAAAATAATATATAAGGGTAGGGGATAATTTTAGAAAAGCAGTTTGATTTTCAGAAGTGAATAGAAATAAGTTACAAGACTACAAACAGAACAGAATCACATTTCAGCAGATTGGTTCAAACATGGGTTCTAGTAATTAAACATGTAATAACCCGATCGGTCGTCTTGAAAAATTAAGCCATGTTCAGCGACATAAGGTCTGGAACAACTTCAGAATATGAGTATGGACTTGCGTGCATGGTGGAAGTTTGAACAGTGAAAAGTTGATCGGAATTAGACTTTTGGGTAAACAAACTCGAAATGGGTCGTGGACGATCTCAAAAGTTTCGTATGGTGATTTTGGACTTAGGCGCGTGTTCGAAATTCTTTTTGGAAGTCTGTTGCTCATTTAGGCTTGAAATGCCAAAGTTTGAATTTTTGAAGTTTCAGTCCGATAGTGAGTTTCTGATCCGAGGGTCAAAATTGAATTCTGGAAGTTGCAGCAGCTCCGTTATGTCATTGTGGACTTGTCTGCAAAATTTGAGGTCATTCGGATGAGTTTAGACGTGTTTCGGCGTCGGATATGAATTCTAGAATTTTCCTAAGTTCTTAGGCTTGAATCTATGCGTAATCGATGTTTTTTATGTTACGAGACATGTTTTTAAGGTTCTACCTAGTTCAAATAAGAAGTTTGGTTGGTGGTTTTAGTTGAGGTCCCAGGGGCCTCAGGGTTTTTTCGGGTGCTTAGCAGGTGAAATTGGGGACTTGCCAACTACTAAACCAGACCTCTTCTGGTGTCTTCGCACCTGCGAAGTTTTTTCCGCAGGTGCGTCCTTGCAGACGCGATGTCCTTGATCGCAGGTGCGATAGTGGAGTCTTGGGCCAGTGGTCGCAGGTGCGACCTGGGTTCCGCAGGGGCGGGACCACAGGCACGACCAACGACCGCAGGTGCGGCACCAGTGCAATGTAAGTGACTTCCGCACCTGCGATAATTTTTCCGCATGTGCGCTACCGCAAGTGCGGTGATCGAGTCCACATGTGCGAGATTTCTGTGTGATTTATTCCATAATCCGAGAGTTCATCTCATTATTCTAAAAAATGGGTGAGGGCTCAAGAATTGGCGGTTTTCTATGGGTTTTGAAGAGGAGGATCATAGATAATATTTTCTAATTCTATTTCATTGTTAGACCATTAATTCCCGTTGTTTTATTTAGTTTAATTATCAAAAATGGGGGAAAACCATAGGAAAGGGTTGAGATTTTTCCAACTCGAAATTCTAAAAATTTATGGGGTTTTTGGCATCGGATTTCGATTGTTTTTGGTTGGGGGAAGAGCACAGACTCCCGCCGCCCGCACTCCTAAGCAGCGAGCACATGATTAGCAAGTCCCTGAAATTATCCCTGCAACGCCTGCAGCACCAGTTCAGCCCGAGGGCATGGCAGCGGCTTCCGAGTAGGATCAGATGAGACTAGAGAGGTTCAAGAAGATTGACCCTCCGGTATTCAGTGGATTAGCGTCAGACGATGCCTTGGGGTTTCTTGATGAGTGTTACTGTATTCTCCGTACTATGGGTATCTTTGGATCGAGAGGGGTTTCTTTCACTACTTTCCAGCTTCGAGGAGCTGCCTATGATTGGTGGCGCACCTACGAGTTAGACAGCCCAAACGAGGCAGCTTCACTGACTTGGACCCAGTTTTCAGATATGTTCCTGAGAGAGTTTGTTCCTCAGAGCCTCAGGATGCATAGTGCGCGGAGTTTGAGCATTTGCACCAGGGTGCTATGACCGTCTCAGAGTATGATGTCTGTTACACCAGTTTGGCTAGACATGCCTCAAACTTGATTTCTACTATTCACGAGAAAGATTGCCGGTTCATCGAAGGGCTTATTCCCAGTATCTGATCCAGTATGGCTCGTAAGTTTGAGATGGATATTCCATATCAGCAGGTGGTGAACATTGCAAGGAGGATAGAGGGTATGCATGCTAGAGAGAGAGATGGCAGGCAGGGTCACGAGAGAGAGAGCAGACGAGATCGGGAGAGATAGTTTAAGGAGGCGAGGTGGCCTCATAGACCTGGGAGATATACTGGTCCATATTTTGGAGGCAGGGTGCGTCATGGTAGAGCTTTTGCGGGTCAGCCAGTCAAGTACACGATTCAAGCTTTGCATGGTGACTCAGGTGTTCGTGGGTCTCAGAGTACCCGTATAGCACAGTTTCCACCGCCCCGTCAGCAGAGGGGGTGCTTTGAGTGTGGAGATACTGGCCACATGGTGAGAGATTGTCCCAGATTTCGGACCGATGTGTCACATCAGGGTATTCAGGCAGGTAGAGGGAGCCCAAGAGGGGGAGGCCCGACTCGTTGATGTGTTACATAGTAGGTTAGAGGCCATTGCGCAGTTAAATGTCATTCAGGTATGGACTCGGTTTGTTATATAGGGGCACTATCTGTAGTTCCACATAGTTCTACTTATCGGGTGAGTACCCTTATTTGTTATCCCACCTATGGATGTGTTTCATGATTTACACTCTATTTATTTGATTATCCCGTTGGGAAGTTCCATGAGTGATAGTTGTATGTATCGTCTGTTTCTAGCTGTTGTCGAGAGTTATGAGGCTAGTAGTAAATTCATGTTACTTGTTTCAGTAGGTTTGATGTGATTTCTATGCTCCACCAATGTGGGATCCAAACATGTGTTGTGATATGTTGACTGAATTGATCTAGTGTGAGTCTTTAGATGGGTTGAGATATGTCCTACTTGTGATTCAGTGTTGAGGGAGGTACCCTTTTGATTTCGGGTGAATTGATATATTGAGATCGGGCTGTGTGCCACGGTGAGGGTTAAATCACTATAAGATCCTTGTGAGTCCTTTGTATACTTTCATTCTCTCTTGTTAAATGTTTTGTAGGTTTTGTGTTTTGTAGATTGTGCTAGTTTGACTTGGTTGATAATTCCCTTATGTTTTTCCCTTCCCATATCCAGTCATTTTCGTTTTATGGTTCGTGACTTTTAGCTTGTGGGGCATGTACCCGCTGGTATTAGCTGAGGTGAGGTTATTCGGGTGTTTTATTATATGGTTATCGTGGTTATTGTATCATCTCCAGTGTTATGGAGGTTTAAAAAGCGTTCCTATTGAATATGAGGCTTATGGCCGGTCTAGATTTGATCTCAGGCAAGTATTGCTATCAGAAATGTTCTTGTGAGACCATGTTTTGTGTCTCATGTTGTGTATTTGTACCCTACATGTGTGGCATGAATTGAAGCAGCAGGTTGAGACTGATACTGAATATTTATTTAGAATCGGGTCTTTTGGAAACTAATTGAAGGTGAGAATTCTGTCTTGAAGGCTTATTGATATTGCTAGAAAGGTAAGATCTCTGTCGAGATGGTGCCGTCAGTCTTAAGTGGATAGTGGTGACGTGGGATCACCCGCGGGTGTATGTTGGAAGTGTGCACTCAATGACTTGAGGACTTCGAGGCGAATCTAGAACGTTCGAGGACGAACGTTAGTTTAAAGAGGGGGAGGATGTAACGACCCGATCAGTCGTTTTGAGAAATTAAACCATGTTCAGTTGCATAAGGTCTGGAACAACATCGGAATATGAGTATCGACTTGCGTGCATGGTGGAATTTGGCTTTCGGATGGTTTAGAGTCAAATTGGAAGAAGCAACCTTGTTTTGGAAGTTTGAATAGTGAAAAGTTTATCGGAATTATACTTTTGGGTAAACGACCTCGAAATGGGTCGTGGACAATCTCAACAGATTCATATGGTGATTTTGTACTTAGGTGTGTGTTCGAAATACTTTTTGGAAGTCCGTAGCTCATTTAGGCTTGAAATGCCACAGTTTGAATTTTTTAAGTTCCAGTCCGATAGTGAGTTTCTGATCCGAGGGTCGGAATGGAATTCCGGAAGTTGGAGCAGCTCCGTTATGTCATTATGGACTTGTTTGCAAAATTTGAGGTCATTCGGATGAGTTTAGACGTGTTTCGGCGTCGGATGTGAATTCTAGAATTTTCCTAAGTTCCTAGGCTTGAATCTATGCATAATCGATGTTTTTGATGTTACGAGACGTGTTTTTAAGGATCGACCTAGTTCAAATAAGGTTCTAAGGTTGGTTGTTGGTTTTGGTTGAGGTCCCGGGGGCCTCGGGGTTGTTTTGGGTGCTTAGCGGGTGAAATTGGGGACTTGGTAACTGCTGAACCAGACCTCTTCTTGTGTCTTCGCACCTGCAAAGGTTTTTCCACAGGTGCGTCCTTGAAGACGCGATGGCCTTGATCGCAGGTGCGATAGTGGAGTCTTGGGCCAGTGGTTGCAGTTGCGACCTGGGTTCCGCAGGTGCGGGACCGCAGGCGTGACTAACGACCGCAGGTGCGGCCCCAGTGCAATGTAAGTTACTTCCGCTCCTGCGATGATTTTTCCGCAGGTGCGCTACCGCAAGTGCGGTGATCGAGTCAGCAGGTGCGATATTTCTGTGTGAATTATTCCAAAATCCGAGGGTTCATATGATTATTCTAAATATCAGCCGATGGATCAAGAATTGGCGATTTTCTGTGGGCTTTGAAGAGGAGGATCATAGGTAACATTTTCTAATCCTATTTCATTGTTAGACAATTAATTCCCGTTGTTTTCTTTAGTTTAATTATCAAAAATGGGAGAAAAACCATAGGAAAGGGTTGAGATTTTTCCAACTCGAAATTCCGAAAATTTATGGGGTTTTTGGTATCGGATTTCGATTGTTTTTGGTTGAGTGAGTTCATGAGTGAATGGGTGTCCAGGAAATATAACTTTTAACTGATTCCGAGACGTGGGCCCGAGGGGTAGTTTTGTGATTTTTTCGTAATTTCGCGCCTTAGCTTAGAATTAAATAGTAGAATCAATTGCTTGAGATGTTATTTACGATATGTAACTGATTTGTATAGATTTTGGGCCATTTTGAGTCGGATACTCGTGGAGAGAACGTGGTTTCTAGTTGATTTGAGCCGGTTCGAGGTAAGTATCTTTCCTAACCTTGTGTGGGGGACTTCCTCTTAGGATTTTAGTCTTCTCTGTTGATTGTATTCCTTGTACGTGAGGTGACGAGTGCGTGCTCGGATTTGCTTGTGGAAATTTTCCCTTATTAGGTTCTTAGCTCGTTGTAACTACTGAGTATGAAGTTGTTTTGATATGATTGTGTTCCCCGTTTTTAGTTTCACCTCTACATGTGTTTACTTGGAAACTATTTGCCCTTTTTGTCTATTGTACTTGCATAATTGACTCTTGCTTTGTTTAACTGAAAATCCATACCGTTCTATAGTCGTATTACCTTCATAACTGCTTGTCTCTATTCGGAAATCATTCGGATCTCTCATGTAATTAATTGGTCTTAATAGAGGTTACGGTTATCTTTCTTCGGCTCATCCTTACTTTAAAACAATTCTTCGTACCTTGCCCAACCGTAAAAGAAGTTAGATATCCTATGTGTAGTTGATAATTCCTTATTTGAAATTATTTGATTCATGTTAACTTCCTTGTTGAACTATATAGTTTGAAATTGTTGGTTCATATTATTCTCCCTTGTTGAGTTGTTCTTATTACGCTTAGTATTCTCTGTTATGGTTACTCCTCGCGAACTAGTTGTACCGTCTCCTAGTGAACGGAGGCACTTAAGTTGTTTTCCTTGTGTTGTTCTTGTAAACAATGTCATTTGTTGTGTTGTACTTGTTAATATTATTGTCACGACCCCAATTCGCTCTCCGTGAACATGTCGTGACGGCACCTAGTCCGTATAACTAGGTAAGCTTAGCAATGCGGAATAACAACACAATTTGCGTAATAATTAAGTAAAAGAAACTGAACAATCCAAAATAATGCGGAAGTCCACAACATAACCCCAAAACCCGAAAACTCACGGGAACCACAGGCTAACAGAATATAATACACTGCTCTAACTCAAGAATATCTATACAAATGAAAGGAGGGATAAACTTTTCACAGAAGCTGGAATAAGATAGAGACTCCTGGTCTGCGGACGCGGCAGATATACCTCGAAGTCTCTGCTAAATCTCTCAACCTCGGGGATAGTGCGCCTGAGTGGAGGTACCTGGATCTGCACATGAAAAACATGCGCAGGAAAGGGCATGAGTACACCACAACGGTACTCAGTAAGTGCCAAGTCTAACCTCGGTCGGGTAGTGACGAGGAAGGTCAGGGCCCTACTGAGATAAAAATATAATAGGAATTTATAGTATGAAAAACAGTGGCAATAACGAGTACAGGAGTGAAATAAGACAGGTCAAGCAAGGCAATAACTAAACACAAGAATAGAGTAAACCCGGAATATGTACAGCATAATAACAATGGTAACAATGAGGATCTACAAGGATACCGTCCTGCAGTCCTTTTCTGAAATGTCTGGTGGATCTCCCGGGATACCGTCCCGTAGTCCATCATATATATATCCGAATGATCTTCTAGAATACCGTCCCGTAGTCCATCATATGGATATTCGAAGAATCTCCCGGGTACTGTCATGTAGTCCATCATATGGATATCCGAAGGATCTCCCGGGATACCGTCCCGTACTCCTTTTCTCAGCTGTCCAGTGGATCTCCCAGGATACCGTCCCGTAGTCCAGCTATCAATGTGCAGGGGGATCTATCGGGAATCGAACCCGCAGTCCCAAAGTAAATGTGCAGGGGGATCTATCGGGAATCTAACCCGCAGTCCCAGAGTAAATGTGCGGGGGGATCTATCAGGAATCTAACCCGCAGTCTCAAAGCAAACATGCAACTATAACAAGAAAACATTTAGATTTAGAGTGCAAAAATACAAGGCAACAAGTAAATCTAGCCTAACATGCTTCACGTAGTACAATTAAAGCAATTTAAGCAGATAGGCAACTTGGGAAACTAGGCATGATCTTCTACGCTAACATAGGGTTAATTGCAAATAGAATAAGACAGGTAAGAGAGAAAATCAGTCTAAATATTTAAAGTAAAACTTGATTTTCAACAATTAGAACAAGTACGCGCTCGTCACCTCACGTACGAGGCATTCAATTACCAAATATCACATCCTAAGGTGAAAAGTCCCCCACACAAAGTTAGACAAGCCACTGACCTCGAATCGACTCAAAATCAACTTGAAATCACAGGTTTGCCACGAGTATCTGACTCCAAATGGCCCAAATCTATACAATGCAATTACATATCGTAAATAACATCTCAATCAACTAATTCTACTATTTAATTCAAAACTAAAGCGTGAAATTATGTAAAATGACCATAACGCCCCTCGGGCCCACGATTCGGTATTTGGTAAAAGTCATATTTTCCACACACCCATTCACTCACGAACTTGTTCAACCAGAAATAATCTAAATACGATGCCAAAAACCCCACAATTTTCCAAAATTTCGGATTGGGAACATTTCTTCCCTTCCTATGGTTTTTCTCCCAGTTTTGATAATTAAACTAAAGAAAACAACGGGGTTAATGGTATAACAATGAATGAGGATTAGAAAACGTTACCTATGATCCTTCTCTTCAAAACTCACTGAAAATCGCCAATTCTCGAGCCCTTACACGATTTTTTTGACTTATGAAATAAACGCTCGCATTTTATGAATAAAACACACAGGGATCTCGCACCTGCGGTGCCGAACACTGCACCTACGATACCGCACCTGCGGAAAAAGCATCGCAGGTGCGAAAGTCACTTAAAAGCAGTGGGGCCGCACCTGCGGTCGTTTGGTCGCGCCTACGGTCCCGCACTTGCGGTACCCGGGTCGCACCTGCGACCAGTGGCCCAAGACTCCCCTATCGCACCTGCGACCAAGGACACCGTGCCTGCGAGGCCACACCTGCAAAAAAACTTTCGCAAGCGCGAAGACACCAGAAGGTGTCTGGTTCAGCAGTAGCAAAAATTCCCATATTCCACCCGTTATGCATCTGAAAGAACTCCGAGGCCCCCGGGACCTCAACAAAAACCACCAACCAACCCTAGCACCTCATTTGAACTAGGTTGAGCCTTAAAAACACGTCTCTTAACATCAAACATCGATTATGCATAGATTCAAGCCTAGAAACTTAAGAAAACCCGAATCCACATCCAACGCCGAAACACATCTAAACTTATTCGAATGACCTCAAATTTTGCACACACATCCCAAAAGACATGACGGAACTAATGCAACTTCCGGACTTCCATTCCAAACCTCGGATAAAAAATTCACTATCGGATGGGAAACACCAAATTCAAACTTCGGCATTTCAAGCCTAAATTAGCTACATACTTCCAAAATACATTTCGAACACGCTCCCAACCCCAAAATCACCTAACGGATCTAACAGAACCATCATATTTCCATTTTGAGGCCGTCTTCACACTGCTCCAACTAAGGGCAACTTTCCAACACTTAAGCTCTCACTTAGGGACCAAATATCCCAAAACTCTCCGAAACTTAAAACCGAACGTCCCGACAATTCAATTAAGCAGAAATAGACTTGGGGAAAACAGTTAACAGGGGATCGGGGCATTAATTATTAAGATGACCTGCCGGGTCGTCACATCCTGCTACACTTAAACATTTGTTTGTCCTCGAACGATCATAAAGACATACCTGAAGTAGTGAAAAGATGATGGCAACAGCTACGCGTATCCTGCTCGGTCTCCTAGGTCGCCTCCTCGGCCGGCTGACCCCGCCATTAAACCTTTACTGAAGCAAGGATCTACGACTTGAGATTTCTGACCTGCCTGTCCAATATAGCTCTAGGCTCCTCAACATACGACAGATCCTTTTGCAAATGGGCGGAGCTGAAATGCAATACATGGGACAGGTCACCGTGATACCTACGGAGCATCGAAACATAAAATACCGGATGAACTCCTGCCAAGCTGGGAGGTAAGGCAAGCTCATAAGCAACCTCCCCAACACGCCTTAATATCTCAAAAGGGCCAATAAACCTCGGACTCAACTTACCTTTCTTCCCAAATCTCATAATGCCCTTCATAGGCGAAACCCGAAGTAGAAGTCGCTCTCCGACCATATATGAAACATAACGAACCTTCCGATCCGTGTAACTCTTCTGTCTGGACTGGGATGTACGGAGTCTATCATGAATCACCTTGACCTTCTCCAATGCATCCTGAACCAACTCTGTGCCCAAAAGCCTGGCCTTACCCGGCTCGAACTAACCCACCGGAGATCTGCACCTCCTGCCATATAAAGCCTCATACGGCGCCATCTGAATGCTGGATTGATAACTATTGTTGTAAGAAAACTCTACCAATGGCAAGAATTTATCCCAAGACCCTCCAAACTCAATCACACACTCACGGAGCATATCCTCAAGAATTTGAATAGTGCGCTCAGACTTTCCGTCCGTCTGGGGATGAAAGGTTGTGCTCAACTCCACCTTGGTACCTAACTCCTGCTGAACGACTCTCTAGAACCGTGAACTGAACTGAGTACCTCTGTCTGAAATAATAGAAACTGGAATACCATGCAGCCAAACAATCTCCCGAATATATATCCCTTCCAACCGCGCCGATGAATAAGTAGTAAGTAACGGAATGAAATAGGCTGATTTGGTCAGACGATCAACAATCACCAAAATAGTATCATGCCTCCTTAAAGTCCGAGGAAGTCGAACCACAAAGTCCATGGTGATCCGCTCCCACTTCCACTCTGGGAGCTCAATCTGCTGAAGTAACCCTCCCGGTCTCTAATGCTCACACTTGACCTGCTGACAATTGAGGCACTTGGCTACAAACTCGGCTATATCCTTCTTCATCCTTCGCCACCAATAGTGTTGCCTCAGATCCTGATACATCTTCACAATAGCCGAATAGATGGAATACCGCGAACTATGGGCCTCGACCAAAATAAGCTCCCGAAGCCCATCAACACTGGGCACACAAATCTGGCCCTGCATCCTCAATACCCCGTCATCTCCAATGGTCACATCTCTGGCATCAACGTGCTGGACCGTGTCCCCGAGGACATGTAAATGAGGATTATCATACTGCCGCTCCCTGATACAGTCGAATAAGGAAGACCGAGAAACCACACAAGACAATACCCGGCAAAGCTCAGAAAGATCCAATCTCACGAACTGACTGGCTAAGGAGTGAACATATAAGGCTAAAGGCCTCTCAGCTTCATGAAGATGTGCCAAACTCCCCAAACTCTCTGCCCGATGACTCAAGGCGTCGGCCACCACATTAGTCTTCCCCAGATGGTATAATATAGTGATTTCATAGTCCTTTAGCAACTCTAACCATCTGCGCTGGCACAAATTTAGATCCTTCTGTCTAAATATGTGCTGCAAACTCCGGTGGTCTGTATAAATCTCACAAGGAACACCGTACAAATAATAACGCCAGATCTTTAAGGCGTGAACAATGGCAGATAACTCAAGGTCATGGACAGGGTAATCCTTCTCATGTATCTTCAATTGTCTGGACGCGTAGGCAATCACCCTACCGTCCTGCATCAACACCACTGCAAGGCCAACTCGCGAGGCATCACAACAAACTGCGTAAGACCCCGAACTAGTAGGCAATATCAAGATTGGGGCTCTAGTCAAAGCTGTCTTGAGCTTCTGAAAGCTCGCCTCCCACTTCTCTGTCCACTTAAATGGAGCACCCTTCTGGATTAATCTACTCATAGGGGCTGCAATCGATGAAAATCCCTTCACAAAACGGCGGTAGTAACCCACCAAGCCAAGGAAACTGCGAATCTCTGTAACTGAGAACGGCCTGAGCCAACTCTGCACGGCCTCTACCTTCTTCGAATCAACTCGAATGCCCTCACTCGATACCACGTGGCCTAAAAATTCCACAGAACTCAAGCAGAACTCACATTTTGAGAACATAGCATACAATTTCTTCTCTCTCATGGTCTGAAGCACTGATCTCAGGTGCTGCTCATGATCTTCCCGACTCCGGGAGTAAACAAGAATATCATCTATGAAAACAATAACGAACGGGTCAATATATGACCTGAATACACAGTGCATCAGATGCATAAATGTTGCGGGGGCATTAGTCAGCCAGAATGACATAACTAGAAACTCATAATGGCCATACCGAGTCCTGAAATAGTCTTCGAGGTATCCAGCTCCCGAATCTTCAACTTATGGTAACCTGAGCGTAAATCATTCTTACAAAAATACATGTGCGCCCTCAATCTGGTCAAATAAATCATTGATCACGCTCAT
>ML418693.1:0-15520 GCA_005239525.1 Nicotiana knightiana | reverse complement strand
TGGCAACCATCAAATAGAAGGAATTGACTATACAGAGACGTTTGCTCCGGTAGCAAAAATGGTAACTGTCCGAGTATTCCTTGCCGTAGCTGCAGCTCAGAACTGGGAATTGCATTAGATGGATGTCCACAATGCTTTCCTCCATGGTGACCTCAAGGAAGATGTGTATATGAAAATGCCTCCGGGGTTCCGATCAAATGATCCCGACAAAGTATGTCATCCCAAGAAATCACTTTATGGGTTGAAACAAGCACCAAGGTGCTGGTTCGCAAAATTGTCGACTGCCCTGAAACGATATGGGTTCCGACAGTCATATTCCGATTACTCGCTCTTCACTTTGAAGCGGGGAGCTCTGCAGTTAAATGTGCTTGTATATGTGGATGATTTGATTATCTCCGGCAACAATTCAAAATGGATCCAACATTTCAAAGATTACCTTGCCAAATGTTTCCATATGAAAGACTTGGGCCTGTTGAAATACTTCTTGGGCGTTGAAGTTGCTCGAGGACCCAAAGGTCTCTTCCTCAATCAACGGAAATATGCCTTGGATATCATTTCTGAGGTCGGCTTACTCGGGGGTCGTCCAATTGGCACCCCGATGGAACAGAACCATCGACTAGCTTTGTCACATAGCCGCTTTGTTGATAATCCCGAGAGCTACCGACGTCTTGTCGGCCGATTGATCTACTTGTGTTTTACTCGTCCTGATTTGTCTTACAGTGTTCATGTCTTGTCGCAATTTATGCAACAACCGCGAGCAGACCACTGGGATGCTGCTCTAACAGTGGTCTGGTACCTCAAGGGAAGCCCGGGCCAAGGTATTGTTCTTTCTTCGACTTCGGATCTTAAGTTGTACGGATGGTGTGATTCTGATTGGGCTGGTTGTCCGTTAACTCGACGATCACTCACCGGATNAGACCACTGGGATGCTGCTCTAAGAGTGGTCCGGTACCTCAAGGGAAGCCCGGGCCAAGGTATTGTTCTTTCTTCGACTTCGGATCTTAAGTTGTACGGATGGTGTGATTCTGATTGGGCTGGTTGTCCGTTAACTCGACGATCACTCACCGGATGGTATATCTCAATAGGAGACTCACCGGTCTCATGGAGAACGAAAAAGCAAAATGTTGTTTCTCGATCATCGGCTGAAGCTGAATATCGGTCTATGGCTATGACTATTTGTGAATTAAAATGTCTTCGGAGTATTCTATCAAGTCTGGGCATCCAACACCATTCTCCCATTAGTCTTTCTTGTGATAGTCAATCTGCACTACATATCCTCCGCAATCCAGTCTTCCATGAAAGAACAAAACATATTGAGATAGACTGTCATTTTATTCGAGATGAATTTGTCGGAGGCACCATCCGCCCGATTTTTGTTCGTACGACTGCACAACTTGCCGACATCTTTACGAAAGCTTTGGGCAAATCACAATTTGAGCTCTTACTTGACAAGTTGGGCATTCGTAATCTTCATGCTCCAACTTGAGGGGGGGTGATAAGGAAACAAAAGTAAATAAGGAATATTCTAGATTTGTATATGGTATGGGTTTAGGAAAACTTAGCCAATTAGGTTTAGGTTTCCTAGCCCATTAGGTTTAGGTTTCCCAATTAGTTTAGGTTTTGTTTTATTTCTTTGCCTATAAATACTTGTGGAATCAATGAGAAGGGATGAGATATTTCACCCCAAAACTTGTCTTGTCTTGTTCTTCATTATTTCTTAGCATTCTATCTACAAAAATAATAAGCAATTTATATTTTCCAGTTATCGGATCAAATCCCAGAAACAATTGAGGATGATCCAATGGGTATTTCCCTGTGGTTATATTATACAAGTAAGCTTGAGTATCTTTATAGTTATACAAACAAACAAGACCAATGGAGTGATTTAAGCAGATACTCATCTCGTTATAGCAGAAATAACGACGAGACGCCAGTAATTTTAAAGGAAATTTTTCTAACCGTGATCTTTTTTCCTTTATTCCAAGATTCTCTTTCCCACTAGGATATACATATGGCCGAAGGGCGGACTTGAGAACGAGCATTGTGCAGTTTGACAAAGTTGGATTGTTGTATCAAAGTGTTCCAAATTTTAGAAATACACTTGAATCGCATGACCTGAGCCGAGAGTCTATTGGAAACAATCTCTCTATTCTCACAAGGTAAGAGTAAGGTTTGCGTACACACTACCCTACCCTCCTCAGACTCCACGGTGTGAGATAAGACTGGGTATGTTGTTGTTGTTGTTGTACTTGAATCGCACGAGAGACTTGGCAGGAAGACATGTTAGGATCTCGAATAATATGTCATCAAAACAATGCCTCTATTTCTTTCTTTTCCTTTTCCACTTGTTCCTTTTTCTTTTCTGATCTTAGGAATACAATCTGAGATGTGTTCGAGATGTTCTCTATGCCGAAGCACATGCTGCTCTTATGTTATGTTTGTTATACTATATTTCTTGTCATTTTTAAGCCATGTATCTTGCTAGACTAATAAGTTTGGAAATGTTATCTAATGTATATTAATGTCAAAAGAACAAAATACTGGTTGAAACTGATATCAAGTAAGGCAACACAATCCATAAATTGGTGAACAACACAAATCTAGCTAGCAATTCCCGAAGAATAAAAAGAAAGAAAAAACTAGTAGAAACTAAACTAAACAAACATCTTCATCAACCACCAAAGGAGGTGGTGCAGCGGATGAGACTGCACTTCCCTTAACCAGAAGTCTCGGGTTCGAGTTCTGAATATGGAAAAATCCTTGGTAGGGAGCGCTTCCCCCGAATTGATAACCAGTTTTCCCCGTAGTGCAGTTTGCATTTTATTTGGGCGAATGTAACTGCAATGTTTTGGGGAAAGTCTCCCAAACTTCTCTGCTCTGAAGTTGAAGTAGTAGATACAAATACAATTCAATGAATTATCAGTTGAATAAATAACCCCGTTGAGGAAAATACATTTCTTAGTCTTAAGAAAACAATTAGACGTCATATGGATTTTTCTCCATGAAGAATTGATTCCAAGAGTTGTAATTTTAGTCTTAATTACTCGATTACCATTGTTTTTTCCCACAAAAATATGAAGCAACTTGTATTTTTTCCGTTATCGAAACAAATCCCAGAAAAAGTTGAGGATCCAATGGGTATTGAGCGTGAATTTCTTGATTCATAGATAATGGCAAAGCTTTTATATCTCCAGTGGTGACATTATACAAATAAGTCTGAGTATCTTTAAAGCTATACAAACAAACAAGGCCATTGCAATAAATGGAGCAAACACTCATTTGATAATAGTTGAAATAATGGCGAGGCGCGAGTAGTTGTAAAGAAAATCCTTCTAATTTTGGTTTTCTCTTTTTAATTGAAAGATAGTCTTCCCCAGCAGCACATACTTCAACTTCAAACAAAAGGAGGCGGGTGGTGGAGGGACGGGCTAGAGAACGAGCATTGTGCAATTTAACAAAGTCGGGATCATGTTGTATGTTCCAAGTTTTAGAAACACACTTGAATCGCATGAGAGCCTTAGCATATAGTAGGGCTTTAGGGCAAGTTTTCAATATTAGGGTTGGACTCACTAGGGCTCTAGGGCAAGTTTCGTAGTTTTGTTACTCTTTGGGCTGTTGTGTTATTGACATTTAACTAATGAAAAATTCAAACAGTTTTAAAATTGGGAACTTGAGGTTAAATATAAGAAAAGTATTCTAGTAGGAAAGAAATTGTATGGTAACTTGATTTCTTTTTCTAAACATTAGCACCTTTTTTACGGGAACACAATCAAGTGATCCATATCTTTTTCCTGATTCTGCGTAAACTCTGGATGCCTGGTGTACTCAAGTGATTTTGATTAAGCTGTGATTGTTTGAAAATTAGATATCAAGTCTCCTTCCTACTAACTAGCCAATACCTTGCGTGAAAACTTGAATTTGACTAAGATATATGCTCACAATTTTCTAATCCTTGATACAAAAGGAAGAATATATTAATGAGCATTGCAAGAATAGTTTACGCATAAAGAAAAAGGAGAATGATAGATTCTTTCTACGTATATTTTGGGGTTGTTTTTAATCATTAACTTGTTTGGATCGTTGTTACCCATCGTTTTATAATGTATTGTCTTGTGTTGTATTGTATTGTATCGTATTATAAATACAATGTTTGGATAGATTGTATTGTTTGTTGTTGTTAAATAATATTTTATTGTTTGGTTTGACTGTATATTACTGTACTGTAACTGATACATTTACTAAAATACCCTCAATTGTTTAAATATTAAATTCATCGAGAATTACGCATAAAAAATTATTTAAGAAAACTTTTTTCTACTAATTTATTGCCAAATATGTCTTATAAATAGATTAAGCAATTAAATTCATGCAAATTCTAACAAAATTAGCAATTTTACGTTGGAGTTGGAAGCGAAAGAAGTTTTGGAAAAAAAGTGACAAAGACAAAGTAGGTTATAGATGGGAGCTTTGGAGTTAAAATTTAAAAAAAAAAAACAAGAAGGTAAAGAGTAAAATAGAATTATGGAGTAATAAGTTAGGGCATAATTGGAAAGAAAAATAGGAAACAAACCCACCACACCAAATCAATTGTTTCAAAAAACGAAACTTTTAATTGTCCCGGAACAATGAATTTAACAATAAAATACAACCAATTTTAATGAAACAATCAAAACAAATATTGTTTTGGGATAATAATACAATACGATACAATGGGTAACAACCATGCAAACAAGCTAATGGATTCTCTATTAATAGTTAACTCGCTTTAAAAGGTAGCAAAAGATTTAGACCCACGCATAATTAATTATTGACAAAATTAAACTTTCAAAAGCAGCAAAAGAAAAAGATAATGAACTTTATTACAGCAGTTCGATCCACAGAATTACAAAATATCTGTGGGGTTGACAACTTTCTTGCTGTTATCACAAAGTTTTTGTTCCTTCTACATCTAATCACCTCAACAATGGGTGCATTTTTTTGTTGTTCCAACTGTACATGTACAATGACAGATTTGCAAAAAGTTTGTCGTAAAAGCTAGTACTAATATTCTGAGCTTGAGGATCTGCTCCATGTTTTTCTCAAGTACTCATCTACAGAAGAAAGAGGGCTGCTTTGGTCCTGACTGCTGCTGAAAGATGTGGAATTATCATTCACATCAAGTAATGCAAGACTTAAATGGGACTCTGCACTTGAATCTGGATATACTTCATCATCATTATATTCTTCACCACTTCCACCATTAGCTTCTTCATTCCCATCTTTCTCCCCATTCAACATCTTCAGAATCTACTCAAATAACATGGGGTTACAATCTAAGCTGTCGTTTTGTTTGCGGTCCAGTTACAACAACAACGAGGGTAAGACTTAAGAGTGTACGCAGACCTTACCCCAACCCGAAGGGATAGAGAGGCTGTTTTGCGGTCCAGTTATATAGAAATAATAATGCAGGGTGAAATAATACATGGAATCTTTTTGTCTTTAGATACTCTTATCTAGTATTACTAATACATGTATTCTGTTCATATCATATCCCATATAAGAAAATGCATATATTCCCATATAATTTACACCAGAATTAGTATTACAACGTTTGATTTTCATAAACACCGCATAACTCATGCACTAGTTATACTAGAGATTATATTGGTTATTACGAGATTTTAAACTGAAAATTGGACGTTGCATGAGTAATACTTACGAATGTTTACACAGATAGTAAAGTTTCTTATAATTTAAACAAAACGACCCCTAAAGGGAATAGCTGCAATGAATTGTAGTTACCTGGTTTATGTTAGGACGTAGCCTTGCTGCTTGTGTAAGACAGAGTTTTGCTGCAAGAATCATTCTTTGGACTTTATCATCTTCAATATTCACATCCAAATTCTCATCCAAAATTGCTTTAATATCCTCACTTTCTAACTTGGGTTTCGCCTGGAAAACAATTTTAGAAGAAAACTTGGTTTAATTGACCAATGAAAGTTGTAATTTAAACTAGAAGTTTCATTGTCAAAGTAGAGATGCTTACCCACATGACTAAACTTTCTTGACCACTGGGAGTCTCAAAGCCAATAGCTTTTCTCCCTGATAATAGTTCCAACAGAACCACACCAAAGGAGTAGACATCAATCTTATCACTTACTTTCCCATACATAAAATACTCTGGTGCTAGATATCCAAAGGTTCCTACCACATCACTATGAGTCAAGTAGGATGCTTTTGTGGGTCCCCATATCGCTAACCCGAAATCCGATAGCTGCAAAGGAGAATTAAGCAACGAGTTTAAGTTCTGTGCATTGATAATGTAAAAAATATGTACACAATCAAGTCAAATATAAGAAAATTACAGGTAAGTACTGGCAACCAGGTTAAAAAAGGTTAAACTACTGGTTAAACTACAGTGATTGTCTATAACTTAAATCCTTAACGAATTAATGATCTTGTTTACTGTACAATAATGAAATAACTGTCCTATCTGTTAGTTTGACAAGCACACCTGTGGTTCAAAATCATCACTGAGAAGGATGTTTGATGACTTAACATCTCTGTGAATAACAGGCCTTGGACATTCATTGTGTAGGTAATTTAAGGCTTCTGCTATTCCAACGGCTATTCTGAATCTTGTTTCCCATTGCAAAACTGATTTGCTTCTTCCTGCTTTCGAAAATTGACAAGGCATTAGCAAATTAACCGGCTTTTTATCTACAGAATATTCTTGGTTTGCAGCTTACCATGTATATTTTCTTCTAAATTCCCTTGTGAAAGAAAACTATAAACAGATATCAGTTCAGAATCCTCTATGCAAATTCCAAGTAGATCAGCAATATTCTTGTGTTTAACTCTTGTCATAATGTCCATTTCCTGCCTGAAATCTTTTCGCGCTTCCTCTGATGAACTGGAAATCTTTACTGCCACTGATTGTCCATCAGAAAGCTGAGCTTTATATACACTGTTGCGCCCTCCTTTTCCAATCAATTTCTCTGCACAAATTTCCAATGTTTAAGAAGCAAATGAATTTAGAGAATGAAGTGTAGATAAAAGCTAGAAAAACCAACCTGAGGAGAAGTTAGAAGTCGATGACTTTAGAAGATCATAGCTAAACCATTTGCAGCCGGATGAATTTGCCTCAAGTATAAGCTGCAAATCTTTTATCAGCTGGTTACAGACTGATGCACTTTCCTTTTCATTACAATCCATGAAGTATTTTTGTTCCATCCCAAAGGAATTTCGCGTCTCCTTTGGAGAAAAATCGGATTTAGGACTATCTAACATAGATCGATTTGGCAAGGTCATCACCCATTGCACCACCGACATTTTTCTTACTACTTTAGCTGGTTGATTCAATGAACTCGCGGTTTGTAAAAGCGGCCAACCAGGTCTATCAGCAGCAAAATCTTCGGTAGGAAGAGAAATCGAACCTAGTGAAAGAGAATTTTTCTTGTGTTTCGCCAAAGAAGTCACAGTTTCCTCTTTTGGATTCTCAGTATTACTCACTTCATAACTGAATCTTCCCATTTCAGGCACCTCAGATTCACCAAATTCAGATAGGCAATCCCTTAGAGTAGAACTTCTTTCTGATCGAAGACTCGGTTTTGGATCACTAAAAGAACCTATTCTCACCGAAAACAGAACAAATTCAGTTTTTTCTTATACAGAATGAGAAAAATAAGCTCATAAATGTGAAATCTGAAAGCAATATCAAACCTTTGAGTTGGGAACTAGAGCTTCTTCTAAAGAAAATCTTCCCATTGTCAATGGCCATAATCTCAGTAGTGGTAGGAAGCCGCTTGGCGCAATATTTAGAAATTGAGGTCCAGCTCCTACACAAGTCCCTTTCTAATTAAATTAGTACGATACACGATGAACGAAAAATAGAATAATCAAAAACTTCTAATAGGATGCAAATCCAAATTAGTCGAGCCAGTAGCTTTACTTACCCAAGAGTACTATGTTTGCTAGTTCCAACAACTACAGCAACTGCAGAATGGTTCTTTGCTTCATTTACCAAAACTCTTCTAATTGAACTTCCTTTTAACACCAGAGAAATAATATCCACCTGAAATTCCCAACCAAAAACAAACCTACATCAATCACAATCGGTGGTTTTTTTTTAATTTTCCAAAAAGACAACAAACAATTTAGAGAAAGTTCAATTGTATTTATCATGAGGAAGAAAAGAAAAAAGCGAAAAAGCAACCTGCTTTTTATTACATAAGCCATCGTAATCATCCAGATAAGTGTCCAACAAAGATTTATCTTTTGCAATTGAATCTGAAATGACAAGTTACAATACAATGTCAAGACAACAACATTTAGTTAAGAAACAAAGCAAATTCAATTAGGACAAGTAAAAAATTAATGTACCTGAATTTCGACAAATATGTAGAGCAATAACCCTATCTCCAGGATTTGCAACTTTTACAATAGCCCAATTCAACAACTCCCTAATATGGCCGTCAAATCGAACTCCAACTAGCACATTTCTTTTTTCTGATTCTTTTTCCTTCTCAAAAATCATCTTGTTGACGGCCAATAATGTAATTCTTTTTTATTGCCTGACCATACCAGAGAAATTATTGATAAATATATACTAATATATCAATTGCAGCAACCCAGAAAATTTATTGTTTCTGCAAAAAGGGAATGCTCCAGCTGACAAGACAAAGGAAGTGTATGGCAAGACACTGGTCCAGAATATAAGCTTTGATCTAAGCAGTCAAAAGCAAAATAAAAAAATTAACGCCATTAACAAGTACAATAAGAAAATCCAAAATTCGAATGAATAAAGAAATATAAGTAAACACCCAGAATGACCGATATCAACATGAATCTGCTAAAAGTTATTTAAATAAGGATCAGAGTCCGACAACAGGAATTTACCTAAAGATTGAGCCCATATGTCGTAACAAGCCATTAAAACTTTGAAAAAGAAAGAAATGCCGCCAAGATAATATACAAAAAATTAATAGTATCAACTAAAAAACAAATAAATACATGCCAATGGTAGGTGCTTTGCTGACAATAAAGCTTACTTCAGCTTATGGGTATTCTTTTGTTTTAATATTTTTTTCAAACATTAAAAACTAAAAAAACAAAAACTAAAAAGAAGATAATTTTTGAATTTGATACCTAAAATCCTACTACTAAAGAAAGAAAGTGGGGAAAGGTAAGGAATAAAGAGTTCCCGCGAAAAAAGGGATAAAAACAGAGGTTAAAATTGTGTGATGTTTTTTATTTCGTTCTGTTCAGGAAAAACAGGCAGGTAAATCGTGGGGAATACCGAGAAATAAATAATATTTATTCAGTTAATAATAACCACCGACAAAATAGGCCTGAGAACTCGCTCGCGGCTATTGTTGCGAGTTAATAGTTGCCGCAACGTTACGACAACGCTGATATTTTCAAAACATAGTTAACAGCTTAATATTAATATCGTAATTTGTATTTTAATTTTCACATAATTAGCTTATAAAAAGAGAAAAATTAATTTTGAGTGTGTTTGTTAAAAAAAATTTAAGTCGGTCAAACTAGTCTAAATTGAAAGTGTTAGGTAAATTTTTGAACTAGTCAAATTAATTTATTAGGATATTTTTAGTTTATCTATGCATTCGATAAGTACCGAATGCATATAAGCTGAAATCAAGGTTATCTCCAACTAATTGTTTTTTCTTCTAATAAGCATTTTTGTTTCGATTAATTTTTTATACTTAATATGTTTTATAATCCTTGTAATATCCTTTACAAGCTAAAACTCCTTAGTTACTCTCCATTCTATTCATAAACACCTTTAAGGATATCTCAATTAATTTAACAAAACATAATTCCCAATAATTTATTATGATTTTTAATTTTAACACTTTTATCAAAAATTGTACTCTCAGTTATTTATTTTGTAACATCAGTTTTGACTTAAAATACCTTTCATTTTGAATTTCAGCATCATAATCGTCTAAAGATTTAAGAAAAGAAAAAGAAACCAGAAAATGATTTGCTATTTGGAATATGGATTTTTAGAATTACGAAGGAAAATGCCTTATGAAAAATAAATAAATAAATAAATAAAAAGGAGAGAAATAACTAATGCTTCGATTCTAAGAACAGTTGTACTTCGGTCAACTTTGGGAGGTTCTCATTTTTAACTTTAAATAAAAATGACCAAATCAAATTTGACCTCCAGAAATTTAATCCCATTATCTTTTTCGCAGTCTTTTGAAGAAGAAGAAGAAAAAGATACTTAAAGGATAACCACGATTATAATGGTTTTAAGAAAGACAATTAATACTTACATAATTATTGGACTAATAAAATAGAGAATGGCGCATTATTAATCCCTGATATCATTGTTTTTTCTATTTTGTTGTCCAAGTATAATATAAGAAATGTCAAACAATAAATAAACTTCTGAAAGTTTTAGTTTAATTTAAACCAAAAGGAAAACTCCGCATAGGATGGACAAGTGTGACTATTTTAGACCACTAAAAGACAATATCTTTTTTTATTCAAATGTCTGGTATCCTCTTATGAACCTGATTAATTTAGATTCACTTTAGAAATTTTACTTTTGTGATAAAGCTCTTCTCATCAAAAATAATTTCATCTCTAGAAAAATTTAAATCTGAAATCTTTAATTAACAATAATGAGATAATTATCATTCCATCGCAACATTTGGCGGTAAACCCATACCTTTTCATTATAGTATCCAAGTTCATAATAACAACAATCCAGTAAAATTTACTGATGAGGTCATAAAAATCAGAAAAATAATATCAACAACATAAAAAATAAAAAATAAATGAAAAACTAATAACACAAATATTATATAAAAATATGAAACATGACATAAACCGCCAGCAGTTCTAGATAAAACAGTATCAGACTAGCCGGTAACATTATAGTGACCAAGTCACAATTACCAATTGACTACTTTATTTCATTTTCATTCCTTTATCCTTTTGACTCTTGCTTGCTACTCCAGATGGACGAAGAAGAATTTAGAAATGCAAAGGAAAAGTTTCTCTTTACCTTTTTCCTTACTCCACCTTCCAGAATTAACAAGTAGTAGTATTTTACTTACTCTCAGCGGTCTAAAATAAATAATTTTTTTTGGACGTTTTCACATAAATTAAAAAATTCATTTTTTTAATATTAATTAACAATGAAATTGACCATATTAATCTTTACTATCTCACATAAACACTTCTAACACATACTCCGAACACTAATTTAAAAAAAAAATTAATTCATTCATTCTTGAAATTTGAAAAAATTATTTATTTTGAATTAATAAAAAAGAAGGTCAAAAAATCACTCTCCTCTATTTATAGAAGAAGGAAGCTGATGTGTAAGTTGCTACTGCAAGCTGCTGTGTAAGCTGCTTGTAAGCTGCTACTGTACCAGATGTAGATAATCTTCTTCCGGGGGTAATGTTTATCCATAACGGAGTACCAAAATGATAAGCTTCTTCAGGAGGCTTATTTCCAATAGAGTACTAAATAGATAAACATATTTACGGCAGTGTCCCATATGGATAATTATTTACAACAGAGTAATAAATGAACATCCATTATAATATATATATATATATATTTATAATAATCCCCCTTGGATGTTCATAAAGATAATATGCCTCATTAAAACCTTACTAGGAAAAATCCCGTGGGAAAAAAGTTCTAGTGAAGGAAAAAGAGTACTCATATTTAGTAATACGCATTGCTAGGTGCCTCATTAAAAACCTTATAAGAAAAACCCTATGGGAAAAAACCTTAGTAAGGAAAAAAGAGTGCATCGCATATTTTACTCCCCCTGATGAAAACCTTGTTTCAAATATTTGAGTCTCCGCATTCCAATCTTGTATACCATCTTCTCAAAAGTTGAAGTTGGCAAAGATTTAGTGAATAAATCTGCCGGATTGTCACTTGAACGGATTTGTTGCACATCAATGTCACCATTTTTCTGAAGATCGTGTGTGTAGAATAATTTTGATGAAATGTGCTTCGTTATATCACCTTTTATAAATCCTCCTTTCAATTGGGTTATGCATGCAGCATTGTCTTCGTATAAAATTGTGGGTCTTTTCTCACATTCCAAACCACATTTTTCTCAAATAAAATAAATTATTGATCTCAACCATACGCATTCTCTACTTGCTTCATGAATAGCTATTATCTCAGCATGATTTGAAGAAATAGCAACAATAGATTGCTTTGTGGAGCGCCATGATATGACAATACCTCCATAAGTAAATACGTATCCGGTTTGAGATTGAGCTTTATGGGGATCAGATAAATAACTTGCATCTGCATAACCAACAAGATCTGCACTATCTTTGTTAGCATAAAACAAACACATGTCAAGAGTTCCCTTTAAATATCGTAATATATGCTTAATCCTGTTCCAATCTCCGTGTAGGAGAAGAATTATATCTTGCTAGTAAATTAACAGAAAATGTTGTGTCAGGCTTTGTAGCATTAGCAAGATACATTAATGCACCAATTGCACTGAGATATGGTACTTCGGGACCAAGGAGTTCCTCATTCTCTTCTGGAGAGCGGAACAAATCCTTATTCACTTCAAGTGATCGAACAACCATTGGTGTACTCAATGGGTGCGCTTTGTCCATGTAAAAGCGTTTTAAGACCCTTTCTGTATAGGCAGATTGATGGATAAAGATCCCGTCTGCTAAATGTTCAATTTGCAGACCAAGACAAAGTTTTGTCTTTCCAAGATCTTTCATCTCAAATTCTTTCTTAAGATATTCAATTGCCTTTTGGAGCTCTTATGGAGTTCCAACAAGATTCATGTCATCAACATAAATAGCAAGTATAACAATTTCTGATGTCATTTTCTTTATAAAAATACATGGACAAATAACATCATTTATGTAACCTTCTTTCAGCAAATATTCACTAAGGCGATTATACCACATGTGCCCAGATTGCTTTAAACCGTACAAAAATCTTTGTAATCTGATTGAATACACTTTTCGATATTTTAAATTTGCTTCGGGCATTTTAAATCCTTCAGCGATTTTCATGTAAATTTCATTATCAAGTGACCCGTACAGGCTGTAACCACATCCATTAGATGTATTTCAAGCCTTTTATGTAAGGCTAAACTTATGAGATATCGAAATGTTATGGCATCCATAACAGGGTGAATATGTTTCTTCATAATCGACTCCAGGTCGTTGTGAGGATCTGTGTGCTACAAGGAGAGTCTTGTATCTTTCAACTTCATCTTTATCATTTCTTTTCCACACAAAACCCCATTTATGACCAACTAGCTTTATACCAGCAGGTCTCTTAGCAAGGGACTTGCCATTTTGGCCAATCAGATCTTTGTCGACTTTCTTAACAGATCGGGGTTCAATATCCTCACTACCTTGCATAATGTTTAGTGCAAAATTATATGCAAAAATATTATCCATCACTGTTTTTTATCGATTTAAATTAATCCCATCACCAGTATAACTTATTAAAAGTTCCTCACTCACCTAAGTCTCGGTTTCATTGATTTCTTCAGGAATCTCAGAACTAATCAGATCTTGGGTCTCTTCAGGAGATCCCTTCATAGTATTATTTTGATCATTTGTCGATTTCCTTTTTCTTGGATTCCGATCCTTAGAACCCAGAGGCCTACCACGCTTCAGGCGTGTTTTGGGTTTACTAGTTATCATGCTAGTAGATGGTCATGCTGGACATCAATTCAGATAGGCACATTCTCTGCAGGGATATGTGATTTAGTAATCCTTTTCAAATCAGTAAATGCATCTGGCATTTGATTTGCTATATTCTGTAAATGGATGATCTTTTGGACCTCCTGATTACACATAGGGATATGTGGATCAAAATGAGATAATGATGAAACTTTCCACACTATTTCTCTTTTGATTTCCTTTTTCTCTCCCCCTGATTATGGGAAATTTGTTTCATTAAATCGACAATCTGCAAATCGAGCAGTAAATAAATCTCCCATCAATGGTTCAAGATAGCGAATAATAGAGGGTGATTCAAACCCAATATATATTCCTAACCTTCTCTGTGTACCCATCTTACAACGTTGTGGTGGTGCTACTGGCACATATACAGCGCATCCAAAAATTCGTAGATGGGCAATATTTGGTTCATAACTAAAAATTAATTGTGACAGAGAATATTTATTATAATGTGTCGGTCTGAGACGAATAAGTGATGCTGTATGCAAAATAGCATGTCCCCAAATAATAGTGGGCAATTTTGTTTTCATAAGTAGTGATCTTGCTATCAATTGTAGGCGTTTAATAAATGATTCGGCGAGGCTATTTTAAGTATGAACATAAGCTACATGATATTCAACTTTTATCCCAATTGATAGACAATAATCATCAAAAGCTTGAGATGTGAATTCTCCAGCATTATTAAGGCGAATAGCCTTTATAGGATAATCTGGGAATTGTGTCCTTAATCGAATTATTTGGGCTAATAGCTTTGCAAACGCCAGGTTGCGAGATTATAGTAGGCACACATGACACCATTTTGAAGATGCATCTATTAGGACCATAAAATATCTAAACAACCCACTTGGTGGGTGAATAAGTTCACATATATCCCCATGTATACGCTCTAAAAAGGTAGGGGATTCCATGCTAACCTTCATTGGTGATGGTCTAGTTATCATTTTACCTTGATAACAAGCATCACAAGAAAATTCATCATTTGAATAGAGNCTGCACTGATCTTTGAATAGTATAAGCCAGAAGATAAAGTTGGTAACTTTTCTACAATGCATTTCTGGCCAGAAATATTCTTTATAATACAAAGATATTCCTCGTTCATTTCATCTATTGTCTCAACATGATACCCATTTCGGCGGATATCTATAAAACTCAACAAGTTTCTTCGGGACTTGGAGGAGAATAATGCATTGTTTATAATAAGTTTTGTTCCCTTAGACAGAAATACAATTGCTCTTCCGGAGCCTTCAATCAAACTTATATTACCAGAAATTGTAGAAACATTTGCTTTTTCCTTATGCAAATAAGAAAAGTATTTCTGATCTTTGAATATGGCATGAGTTGTTCCACTATCAATTACACAAATATCTTCATGATTGGTCTTTGATCCAAACATAATTTGAGGATTATCCATATTCTTCAAAATGACATAAACAAAATATATTATAATAAACGTTATTATCAAAATGTAACCTCTATTACATAGCCATACTATCTACTACAAACAACAAAAATTAAAATATTTATATTTTACAGATTCATCAGCGATTACATGACTTGTTTCTCCTTCTGGGAGTGCAAAGTAATAGCTACATCCAAATGCATGAAGTCTAAATTATCTTCAAAAATAAAATTTGCTTCAGCATTTTTGCCTGTCTTCTTCAGGGAGGCCTGATAAAGCTCAACTAGGTGCTTTGGCGTACGACAGGTACGTGACTGGTGCCCTTTCCCCCCACATCTATAGCATGTTTGTTGCTTGCACCGCTTCATGCTTTTGTTCCTTCCTTTTCCACTGCTGGTGGTTAGGAGGG
>ML418690.1:3112-35979 GCA_005239525.1 Nicotiana knightiana | reverse complement strand
TTTGGGCTGGAGTGTATTGTGTATAGAGAAGGGATTTGGGCCTGGGTAGTTTTTGCCCAGGTCTGATTTTAAACCCCTTTAATTAACAAAAATCAATTAAATTAATTAAATTCAAATCTAATTTAATCCAAGGAATGTAGTAATTAACTTAAACCTTATTTATTTACAGATTAATCAAGAATAACACGACCAATTCTATATTCCCAATTCAATCCATGTTTTATCGAATAAAAGATGATTAATTTTTTGTAGTAATTAGTTATTAAAAACTACATTACGTTAAATACTCGTCATTTGTCTATTATTTAATTAATTATAACTAATAACTTCATAATGCAAAATTTTCAATGACTTTTAAAGATGAATTATGGATATGCAAACAATGCAGATAATTCACAATTAATTAGTGAAAAATCAACCAATATTCATAAAATCAATTGATTTATTGTGATTTTTATAGGACGATACGGCGAGTAAAATCACATGCTCACAGGTAGTATCACGTTCGTCGATGCCGATGCTGATGGGTTACTAGTCCCTCATAACGATGCATTGGTAATATATTTACTTATACATGACACCAATGTGAAATGAGTATTGATTGATCCAGGTAGCTCGGTGAATATTATTTTCTTGAGATTTGTGGATAAGATGCTCATTGCAGACCGTGTAATACCAAAAGCACGTTCATTATTTGGGTTTGATAGCTCTACTTTCATAACAAAGGAAGAAATTGAGTTCAGTACTTATGCAGAAGGCGTCATCAAAGAAACAAAATTTCAAGTTATTGATACGGACATGTCCTATAATGTAATTATGGGAAGGCCATGGATTCATGACATGGACGTTGTGCCATCCACTCTACATCAGGTTATCAAATTCCCTTCAAAATGGGTAATTTAGAAGATTCGAGGTGATTAACAAATTTCGAGGAATATCAATTCAGTGATACACTCGAATCAAAAAGAAGCGGAAGTAGAACTAAAAGACGCGGGAGCAGCTCAAGCAGATACGAGAACAAATGTTAAAGATACGGTGAATCAAATCAAAACAGAGGTTGCATCAAAACATACGGATGTGGACTCCAGGACGAATGTTATTCAAGAGCCAGAGGAAAGTGAAAACATAAAGACAACTACTGAGGAGCTCGAAGTTGTTCCACTATTCGAACATAGGCCGGAACAAAGAATCCATATTGGAGAAAGGCTAAACCCATTCAGAAGAGGTAAGTTAATTAAATAATTAAAATCTAACGCATATTATTTTGCCTGGTCCCATTCCGACATGACAGGTATACCCCCAGAGGTGATGACTCATAAATTGAACGAAGATCAATCATTCGTACCTGTCAAACAAAAGAAAATGAAGCAGGGATCATTAAAAAATCAAGTGATCGATGAAGAGGTACAGAAACTCTTAAAGATCGGTTCAATACGTGAGGTAAAACATCCCAATTGGTTAGCTAATATTGTGGCAGTACCTAAAAAGAACAGAAAATGGAGAGTCTGTGTAGATTACACTGATTTAAACAAAGCATGTCCAAAGGACTCATTTCCTTTACTGCACATAGATCAAAAAATTGACGCTACTGTAGGTCACGAATTACTAAGCTTTCTAGATGCATATTCTGGTTACAATCAGATAAAAATGGATCCCTTAGATGAGGAAAAAACTTCCTTTATTACAAACAGGGGGACTTATTGTTACAAAGTCATGCCTTTTGGCTTGAAAAATGCTGGAGCCACGTATCAAAGGTTAGTGACCAAGATGTTCCAGGAACATCTGACGAAGACAATGAAAGTATACATTGATGATATGCCGGTGAAGTCAACACAAGATGAGGACAATTTCCAACATCTTTCAACTACATTTGAGATCCTTCGCAGGTATAATATGAAGCTAAATCTAGAAAAGTGCGCCTTTCGTCGAATAAGGTAAGTTTTTGGGTTTTCTCGTATTTAATAGAGGTATTGAAGTAAATCCTGCTCGACTTAAAGCTATTGAAGAAATACCTAATATACTCATGAATAAAAAAGAGGTTCAAAGGTTGACAGGTAGGATCGCGACTTTAGGAAGATTCATTTCGAGATATTCAAAGAAGAGTTTTAAATTCTTCTCAGTATTAAAAAAGTAGAATCAGTTCAAATGGACTGGAGAATGCCAGCGAGCCCTCAAAAATTTGAAGGCTTACCTATCAAATCCTCCCTTATTATCCAAGCCAAGGGAAGAAGAAAGGTTATATATCTATCTTGTTGTTGCAGAAGTAGCTGTAAGTGCAGTCCTAGTAAGGGAAGACAAAGGTAAGCAATCTCCTATATACTATGTAAGTAAATCCCTATTGGATTTTGAAACTAGATACCCTCATCTATAAAAACTAGCTTTAGCCCTAGTCATGGCAGCTAGGAAATTGAGACCATATTTTCAATGTCATCCAATTTCTGTCGTAACTTCATATCCTTTAAGAAATATCCTGCATAAACAGGAATTGTCATGCAGATTGGACAAGTGGGCAATATAACTAAGCGAATATGATATAGTTTATCAGCCTAGGACAGCAATAAAGTCTCAGGTATTAGCAGATTTTGACGCAGATTTTACTACTAATATTATTCCTGAAGTAGAAAAGGAATAACAGATTTTTACCGGGACTAATCCCGGAACATGGACCTTATTTACTGACGGCTTTTCTAATGTTAAAGGAGTCAGTTTAGGAATTGTCTTCATACCACCGTAGGGTGAAACAATAAGGCAAGTGATTAAATGTTATCCTATTACTAACAACGAAGCAGAGTATAAAGCTGTCATTGCAGGACTTGAATTAGCACCAGAACTCTCAATAGAGCAAATCATGATCAAGAGTGACTCTCAACTGATGGTAAATCAGATGCAGGGGACTTACTGTCACGCCCCAAAACTGAGGGACGAGACCGGCGCCCAACCGGATGAACCCGGTCAAGCGAACCTGAATTTGCCTTTCCTACCTGATGCGTTTCCCCATGTGCAAAATGTACATTTTATAACTGAAACAGCAAAATAGAATCAAGCATTCGGTTACCACATAAATCCATTTCTTCTTTTCACATTTTCAACGTTAGATATTACCAAAAGATACATACTAATTACAACATTCCCGATACGGGACTACGGTTACGAGTAAGTACAACAACTACCCAAAATATGTTTACAACCCACATAGTGTCTACGGAGCCTCTAAAAGTACGGAGAAGAATACATAGACGTGCCGGTAACAAGGCCCCGAGTATACCTCAAAAGGAATGACATAAACAAAATGAGTCAACATGATTTACACACAGCCCCGAGAGGAAGTGAGGCTCACCAAGACTGCTGAAGAGATGGAGGGAAAGGCACCACTAACAGCGTTCAATGCTACCTGCTACTGAACCACCTACATCCATTTAAAAGATGTAGCGCCCCTGACAAAAGGGATGTTAGGACCATTTAATAACACTAGTATGTATGAACAAACCTACTCCAGCTAGGATAAACATCAACAGTCAACACAAATAGAGGCATCAGATAACATTACACCGAGGCAAGGAAAAAAAACACAAACAAGAGTTACCACCACCCTCATCCCGTTTTTCCATCTTTTGGTTAATGTACTTTTAAGTTCATCTTGTTATTATTATTACTCATCCACCGTATCGTTGTCACACGGAGTCCGATATCTGCCCGATCGGCTAAGCCATCCTAGGTGAGGTCCGAATTTCAATCACATCACATATAACCATCGTGGCTTGTTCTCACGGAGTACGGTCTCTGCCCGAATCGGCTAGGCTAACACCATGGCTTGTGCACATCACACGAGTCCGATCTCTACCCAATCGGCTAGGCCATCTAAACTGTAAACAGTGAGGACAATAACTATCATCAAATCATAATCATATCACAATATCAAGTCATCCATGTGTACGACATGGAGTCCGATCCCAGCCAGACCGGATAGACCTTCTCACCCCTAGGACATTCTCCTGGTACAATTGGGTGTTTTAGATCACTTACATCAATTTTAACCTTTTTGATCCCCAACACATATTGTTTTTTGATTCGTCTTTCATATCATTAGAATACTTTGATTCACCTTTCACAACAATTCTTCCATTAATCCATATTCCATAACCATCCCTTCCATTAATTCATGTTTCACAACAATTCAACCTCATGTTTCGCATTTCACATCATTACTGTCTTTTTACCCACATTTCATATCATAGCAACTTTTGATTCATATTTCGTACCATTCTAGTCTTTCATAATTTCCACACCCATCATATGCAAGGATCACACACATAGTAGAAGAAGGAATAAGATGATCACAACTCATATACTCATGTAGCACAACGATATGAGATTAGCATCGAATGACATAGAAACAGAGATTTTTCAATTAGGCACATAGAACACATAAATTCCATAGATATCTGACAAGAGAATTATACCCAGAAAGTGAGCACCATAGGTTTATCCTATGAGGATTAGAGTTATCCATAAATACCTTGAGTTGGAATTTCTCTATAATTTCTATCCAAAATCACCGGACCTTCTAACGCCTTCAATCTAATTTACAATGTGACACATTCAAACTTAAAGTTAGGAACCTTGGACTAATTTGGGCATTTTATCAACTAATATGTGGTATTTTAGATTAACTAACCTCCTTTTAGTGAAAGAATGCCCTAGCTTACTTCCCTTTTGCTAGATTATGGAAGATTATTCACATGCATGCAAGGTTTCACTTTTTATTTTCAAGACCCAACCTATGTGTGTTTTATTCTTACACAAAAATCTTAGAAATTAGGGAAATATGGTGAAGACTTACCTCTTTGAGTGAAGAAGATGACGATAACTTGATAATTTCCGGGCTTGAGTGATTTTGGAAAACCAAATTGGATGATGTTGAAACCTTCTCTCTCAAGAACTCTCTTCTTCTCTCTCTATTTTTGGTCAGAAGATCATTAAAAATGAAGGGAAGAGGTGTTTTATGAAACAGGGGTTCGGGTTTTAAATTTAGAAAAAAAGAGCCCCGACACAGGGATGCGGTCAGGAATGCGGTCGCATTCCTTCTATGCGGTCTGCATTCCTGTCGCATAAATGGCCCTCAAAAGGGGCCAAGAGGAGACCGGACTGCCCAGGTATGCGACCACTATGCGGTCCGCATACCTGTTATGCGATCACATAGTGCGTCACATAACCTCCCTCGCAAAAACCATGGGGCAAGAATGCGACAACTATGCGGCCCGCATTCGTGAAATGCGATCGCATTCCAGGCCGCATAGTTGTCCTCAAAATGGATAGAAAAATGTCCAGATATGCGACCACTATGCGGTCCGCATACCTGTTATGAGATCGCATAGTGCGTCGCATATCGCGAAATTTCTTGAAAATTTAATCTTTCAAGTTCTAGGATACTTTTTACGCAAAATAGGACCGTTTTAAGAATTTATACAGTTATAACAGCACAGGGACCTACTAGGGCATTATTTTTGCATAGAAATTTTTACGGGTCTTTACATCCTCCCCCACTTACAAATCATTCGTCCTCGAATGAGGATCGGGAAATCATTTTGTTTTGAAAACACAATATGCCAACCCCCAATTTCTACTAACTCCGATATTTTCCTAAAATTTTGCCAGAATTTCCTCTGTAGTTAGGCCTATCTACCTGTCAGAGAGCCCCCGAAACACATGTTCTTAGTCAATTCCACACATAACTAGTTATTTCATGGTCTTGCACATAGTTTGTTCACCTCGGCAAGTCCTGTATAATTCAATTACTTCAACATGCCATATACACTAAAATTAATCATTACCAATCTACACTTTAATTAATCATTTAATCATCACATGTGTTTCACATAATTTCATTTACTGCAAGGGGTTTCACATTAATCAAATAATCACAACATACAGAATCACGGCACAACTTGAGAAGTTATAATAGTAGAGCAATTAGGGGAAAATGGGGTGCTTTTGCACAAACTGAACATAACATATAATTGCTTAGAGATGACGGTTCGCACGATCACTACTAGACTTATTAAAACAAATGGGGATATTTTTCTTTCATTTCACTTTCCACTTCCCACGTGGCTTCCTCAACTTGTTGACTTCGCCACAACACTTTAACTGAAGAAATTTCTTTGCTCCTCAATCTACGGACTTGCCTATCAAGAATAGCAACCGGAACCTCTTCATACGATAATTCTTCATTAACTTCAATAGTCTTAACTGACATGATGGCTGATGGATCTCCAACCACTTTCTTCAACATAGACACATGGAACACCGGGTGCACTAATGACATCTCAGGGGGCAATTCCAGCCTATAAGCCACATGTCCTATCCTTTGAGCAATCTTATATGGCCCGACATACCTCGGGCTCAATTTCCCTTTCTTTCCAAACCGCATTACTCCCTTCATGGGAGACACCTTCAAGAATACCCAATCGTCTATTTGGAATTCCAAATCTCTACGATGAACGTCCGCATAGGATTTCTGACGAATCTGAGCAGTTTTCATCCTCTCCTAAATGACTCTAACTTTTTCCATAGCTTGGTGCACAAGGTCTGGTCCTAACAATTCTGCCTCACCAACCTCAAACCATCTGATCGGAGATCTTCATCTCCTTTCGTACAATGCCTCAAATGGGGCCATCTGAATACTGGCATGGAAATTGTTATTATAAGAAAATTCTATAAGCGGAAAGTGATCATCCCAGCTACCCTTGAAATATAATACACAAGCCCATAACATGTCTTCAAGCGTCTGAATGGTCCGCTCTGCCTGCCCATCAGTTTGTAGATGGAATGATGTGCTAAGATTTACCTGAGTACCCAAACCTTGCTGAAATTTTCTCCAAAAGTTAGCTGTGAACTAGGCCCCTCGATCCGAGATAATATTTACTGGAGTGCCATGGAGCCTGACTATTTCTTTGATATACAACTGAGCGTACTGTTCCACAGTATCGGTGGACTTGACTGGCAAAAAGTGAGATGATTTTGTGAGTCGATCCACTATCACCCAAATCGAGTTGAACTTTCGCTGAGTGCGGGGTAACCCTACCACAAAGTCCATATTGATCATCTCCTATTTCCACATCGGTATTTCCATAAGCTGCGTCAACCCACTGGGCCTCTGATGCTCGGCCTTCACTTGCTGACAATTTGAACACTTAGCCACAAAGTCCCCCACACCCCTCTTCATACCATTCAACCAATAAATTTCCTTGAGATCGTGATACATTTTCGTAGAACCTGGGTGTACGGAATACCTGGAATTATGAGCCTCTGCCATTACCCTTTCCTGGAGATCATCCACATCTGGAACACATAAGCTCTCTTGACACCGCAGGACATCGTCATCGTTGCCGAGTGAGAATGCTGAATTATTGCAATTCAAAATTTCTTCCCTCAATTGTTCCAAAGTCGGATCCCTGAATTGCTTTCCCTTGACTTCTGCTACAAGCGAAGATTCTGCTCCATTACGGACCACGACATCCCCTTCGCCAGAGGTCGAAAGACAGACCCCAAGACTAGCTAACTGATAAACTTCCCGAGCCTAAAGCCTCTTACCGGCTTCCAAATGTGCCAAGCTACCCATGGATTTCTGACTAAGAGCGCCGGATACCACATTCACCTTCCATGGATGGTACAAAATATTCATATCATAGTCCTTGAGCAATTCTAACCACCTCTGTTGCCTTATGTTCAACTCTTTCTACTTGAATAAATACTGAAGACTCTTGTGGTCTGTGAACACGTCCACATGGACCCCATAAAGATAATGTCGCCAGATTTTTAATGCAAACACAACCGCCGCAAGCTCTAAATCATGCGTCGGATAATTATTCTCGTGATTCTTGAGCCTTGAAGCATACGCTATAACTTTACCACATTTCATCAACACACACCCCAAACCAACCCTTGAAGCATCATAATAAACTACAAATCCCTCAGAACCTTCTGGCAAGGTCAACACTGGTGTCGAAGTCAATTTCAATTTCAATTCCTGGAAACTCTTTTCACAAGCATCGGACCACTGGAACTTAATCGCTTTTTACGTCAGCTTAGTCAATGGGGAGGCGAGGGTAGATTATCCCTCCACGAACCTCCGATAATATCCAGACAAAACCAAGAAACTGCGAATCTCTGTCGGGTTCATTGGTCTAGGACAATCTTTTACCACTGCAATCTTTTGGGGATCAACCCAATCCCTTCCTGGAAACAACATGGCCCAAAAAGGTGACGGATTCTAGCCAAAACTCACATTTTGAAAACTTTGCATACAATTGGTGCTGATGAAGAGACTCCAAAACTACCCTAAGGTGATTGGCATGATCTTCTGACTTTGCGAATAAACAAGGATATCGTCAATAAAGACAATCACAAAGGAGTCAAGAAACGGTTTGAAAACCCGATTCATAAGACCCATAAAAGCCGCTGGGGCGTTAGTTAGCCCAAAAGACATTACCAAGAATTTGAAGTTCCCATAACGAGTCCTGAAGGCAGTATTAGGAATATCTTGCTCTCAGATCTTTAACTAGTGATACCCGGATCGTAAATCAATCTTTGAGAAGAACCTAGCACCTTGCAATTGATCGAATAAATCATCTATCCGAGGCAATGTGTATTTATTCTTGATGGTGACCTTGTTGAGCTGCCGATAATCAATACACATCTGAAGCGATCCATCCTTCTTCCTGACAAATAGAACTGGTGCGCCCCAAGGCGACACACTGGGCCTAATGAAACCCTTTTCTAATAGATCCTTCAATTGCTCTTTTAACTCTCTCAATTCTGCTGGCGCCATTCGGTATGGTGGAATAGATATTGGCTGTGCATCTGGCAATACATCAATCCCAAAATCAATCTCTCTATCAGGTGGAATCCCAGGAAGCTCATCCAGAAAAACCTCAAGAAACTCATTCACAACAGGCACAGATTCGGGAGCAGGAACCTCTAAAGTGGTGTCCGCAACCCGGACCAAGTGGTAGATACACCCCTTCCTGATCATCTTCGAGACCTTAAGGTAGGAAATAAACCTGCCTCTTGGTGCAACGTCACTCCCCTTCAATACAATAACTGGTTCTTCAAGAAACTCGAGCCTCATAATTTTGGCTCGGCAGTCGAGTTTAGCAAAGCACGAGTAGAGCCAATCCATCCCCATAATCACATCAAAATCCACCATTCCTAGCTCAATAAGATCGGCCGTGGTATCCCGACCACACACCATGACAACACAATTCCTGTAGACTCGCACGGCCGTAATGGAATCACCAACCGGAGTTGACACGGAGAATGGCTCATGATGTTGTTCGGGTTCTACCCCAAAACTTGAAGCAATAAAGGGAGTAACATTTGACAAAGAAGACCCGGGATTAATAAGAGCATAAACATCATGTGTTTGAATAGTCAGAATACCTGTGACAACATCTGGAGAAGCCTCCGCACTCTGGCGACCACTCAAAGCATAGAACTGACTGGATCCTCCCCGTCCTAGGGCACTACCCCTGGCTGCACCACGCCCTGCTAGTGTTGAAGGGCCTCGGGCTGGTGGGCGTGCTAAAGATGTAGCAGCTGAAGAACTAGATGGTTGGGCGGCACCCCATCCTGCACCCTGACTAGATGAAGGGAATTCCCTAAGAATATGACCCCTCACCCCACAACCATAGCATACTGACCAATCCAGATAACAGTGCCCGGTATGAAACCTCTCGCACTTGAGGCATAGTCCCCTCTGCTGCTGCTGGAATCTCCCACCTGAACAGCCTGGCTGATGGAACCCCCTACCGCCAGAACTGGCCCCAAAACGACCTCCCTGCTGATGATGATGGTAAGGCCCTGGTGCCGGGGCACTAGCTGATGACTGAGCATGAGACTAGGATGGTCCTGATGACCCTCTCCCGGGGACTTGTCTCCCTCCTCCAAAGGAACCCCCATGGCTGCCCGCCGACCGGGTTCTACTAATACTATCTCTCTCTCTCCATCCTTATCTTCAATTTCTGAGCCTCCGTAGCCTGGGAAAATCCTACAATCTTCCCATAGTTCATATCTGAATAAAGAGCAGTTGTAGTAGCTTCATTAATAACCAAGGGAGCAAGGCCCTCAACAAACAAGCGAACTCTGGCCTCCATAGTCGGCAACATGTGGACATCATACTTGGAAAAGCGCACGAACTCCATATGATACTCCCACACACTCTTGTTTCCCTGCTTGAGGACCTCAAATTTTGTAGCGCGGGCTGCCATGGTCTCGGCAGGCCATGGTCTCGGCAGGCAAGAAATGGTCCATGAAAGCACCTACAAACTCATCCCACCTTACCGGAGGGCTCCCCTCCCCACGGGAATCCTCCCACATCTCAAACTATGAATACGCTGCTCCCCTCAAATGATAGGAAGCTAACTCGACCCCTTCTGTCTCTGTAGCCTTCATAACCCGAAGAGTCTTGTACATCTCATCTATAAAATCTTGAGGGTCGGCCTCCGGTCAGTTCCTGTGAACTCTGGAGGGGTTAACCGCAGAAACTGGTTGACCCTGGAACCTGAAGAATCCCCTTGCTCGCTGGAGGATGCAGGGGCAGCATGTGATCTTAGGGCCTGGGAGGCCACTAGCTGAGTCAACATCTTAATAGCTCCCCTGAGGTCCCCATCAGAAATACCGGAACCAGAAGCTAGGTCAGAAGAAGGATCAGGAACATCAGCGGGAGGGACTGTAGCACCCTCCGCTGGAGCAGGAATAGGAATATCCTAGCCTGGGATGGAAGAGTCAGGAAGATTCAAGGTCGGGGAATCATTCTCGCCCGCACCACCAGATAAAGAATTCACGGCCACTTCTGGGGTGGCATTGGCCTCTAGGCCGAGTTGAGCTCTCTTCTTGGGTGCCATTTACTAAAAATTAGAACAATGCACGAGTTAGGGATAGACAACCTCACCTTTCACCACATCGCACGATATAGAATAGCAATAAAAGGGTCTTAGCTAAATGTCCATGCGAGCCCCTAATTATAGATGTGGTAGACAACACACTGATAAGAAGGGCTCTACTAGACACGGCTCCGAGACATCCTAGGACACTTTAAAACCTTAGGCTCTGATACCAAGTTTGTCACGCCCCAAAATGGAGGGACGAGACCGGAGTCCAACCGGATGAACCCGGTCAAACGAACCTGAATTTGCCTTTCCTACCTGATGCATTTCCCCGTGTCCAAAATGTACATTTTATAAGTGAAACAGCAAAATAGAATCAAGCATGTGGTTACCACATAAATCCCTTTCTTCTTTTAACATTTTAAACATTAGATATTACCAAAACATACATACTAAGTACAACATTCCCGATACAGGACCACGGTCACGAGTAAGTACAACAACTACCCAAAATATGTTTACAACCCACATAGTGTCTACGGAGCCTCTAAAAGTACGGAGAAGAATACATAGATGTGCCGGTAACAAGGCCCCGAGTATACCTCAAAAGAAATGACATAAGCAAAATGAGTCAACATGATTTACACACAGCCCCGAGAGGAAGTGAGGCTCACCAAGACTGCTGAAGAGATGGAGGGAAAGGTACCACTAACGGCGTCAAGCTCTACCTGCTATAGAACCACCTACATCCATTTAAAATATGTAGCGCCCCTGGCAAAAGGGACGTTAGTACCATTGACTAGCACTAGTAAGTATGAACAAACCTACTCCACATAGGATAAACATCAACAGTCAACACAAATAGAGGCATCAGATAACATTACACCGAGGCAAGGAAAAAAAACACAAAAAAGAGTTACCACCACTCTCATCCCGTTTTTCCATATTTTGGTTAATGTACTTTTAAGTTCATCTTGTTATTATTATTACTGATCCACCGTGTCATTGACACACGGAGTCCGATCTCTGCTCGATCAGCTAAGCCATCCTAGGTGAGGTCCGAATTTCAATCACATCACATATAACCAACGTGGCTTGTTCTCACGGAGTCTGATCTCTGCCCGAATCGGCTAGGCTAACACTGTGGCTTGTGCACAGCACACGGAGTCTGATCTCTGCCCAATCAGCTAGGCCATCTCAACTGTAAACAGTGAGGACAATAATCATCATCAAAATCATAATCATATCACAATATCAAGTCATCCATGTGTACAGCATGAAGTCCGATCCTAGCAAGACCGGATAGGCCTTCTCACCCCTAGGACATTCTCCTGGTACAATTATGGGTGTTTTAGATCACTTGCATCAATTTTAACCTTTTTGATCCCCAACACATATTGTTCTTTGATTCGTCTTTCATATCATTAGAATCATTTGATTCACCTTTCACAACAATTCTTCATTTAATCCATATTCCATAACCATCCCTTCCATTAGTTCATGTTTCACAATAATTCAACCTCATGTTTCGCATTTCACATCATTATCGTCTCTTTACCCACATTTCATATCATAGCAACTATTGATTCATCTTTCGTACCATTTTGGTCTTTCATAATTTCCACACCCATCATATGCAAGGATCACACACATAGTAGAAGAAGGAATAAAATGATCACAATTCATATACTCATGTAGCACAACGATATGGTATTAGCATGGAATGACATAGAAACAGAGATTCCTCAATTAGGCACATAGAACACATAAATTCCATATATATCCGACAAGAGAATCATACCCGGAAACTGAGCACCATGGGTTTATCCTATGAGGATTAGAGTTAGCCATACATACCTTGAGTTGGAATTTCTCTATAATTTATATCCAAAATCACCGGACCTTCTAACGCCTTCAATCTAATTTACAATGTGACACATTCAAACATAGAGTTAGGAACCTTGGAGTAATTTGGGCATTTTATCAACTACTATGTGGTCTTTTAGATTAACTAACCCTTTTTTAGTGAAAGAATTCCCTAGCTTACTTCCCTTTTGCTAGATTATGGAAGATTATTCACATGCATGCAAGGTTTCACTTTTTATTTTCAAGACCCAACCTATGTGTGTTTATTCTTCCACAAAAATCTGAGAAATTGGGGAAATAGGGTGAAGACTTACCTCTTTAAATGAAGAAGATGACAATAACTTGATAATTTCTGGGCTTGAGTGATTTTGGAAAACCAAATTGGATGATGTTGAAACCTGCTCTCTCTCCAGAACTCTCTTCTTCTCTCTCTATTTTTGGTCAGAAGATTGTTAAAAATGAAGGGAAGAGGTATTTTATAAAACAGGGGTTCGAGTTTTAAATTTAGAAAAAAGGAGCCCCGACACAGAGATGTAGTCAGGAATGCAATCGCATTCCTGCTATGCGGTCCGCATTCCTGTCACGTAAATGGCCCTCAAAAGGGGCCAAGAGGAGACCAGACTTCCCATGTATGCGACCACTATGCAGTCTGCATACCTGTTATGCGATCGCATAGTGCGTCGCATAACCTTCCTCGCAAAAACCATGGGGCAAGAATGCGACAACTATGTGGCCCGCATTCGTGAAATGCAATCGCATTCCAGGATGCATAGCTATCCTCAAAATGGACAGCAAACTGTCCAGGTATGCGACCACTATGCGGTCCACATACCTGTTATGCGATCGCATGGTGCGTCGTATAACGCAAAATTTCTTGAAAATTTAATCTTTCAAGTTCTGGGATACTTTTTACTCAAAATAGGACCATTTTAAGAATTTCTACAGTTATAACAGCACAGGGACCTACTCGGGCATTATTTTTGACATAAACTTTTTTACGGGTCTTTACACTTACACCACTAGGGAAACTTGAATGCATCAATATTTGGAAAAGGCACGGAACCTGGTGAGGCAATTCCAATGATGGAACACCATGCAAATACCCAGAGAAGAAAATGCAGAAGCAAATGCGTTAGCTAACCTCGCTTCAGTAAAAAATGTAACGAGTGAAGGAAATGCTATTGTGATATATTTATTTCATTCAGCACTCGACCAAGATAAGCACGAGGTAACGTTTAATAATTTAACCTAGGATTGGGGAAATGAAATTGTAAATTTTTTGCATTATGGTACCGTGCCAATTCGGTGTAAAGAAAGAAGCTCAAGCACTTCAACGAAAAGTTGCACGGTATTGTCTGGTTTGTGACAATTTATATCGCAAGGTGCCTCAAGCCTAATCAAGTTGAGTACGTGATGAAAGAAGTACAAGAAGGACATTGCGGAAATCACGCATGTGGAAGATCTCTAGTTAAGACTCTAACCTGAGCAGTCTAATACTGGCCTAAAATGGAAAAAGACGCTGAAAATTTCGTAGCCAAATGCAATAATTATCAACGCTACGCTAATAACATGTATCGACCCAAAAGAGATCGTATGTGATAATGGCCCACAGTTTATAGGCTCGCAAATCACAGAATTCTTCCAAAGTTAGCAAATCAAATGTATCACCTATTCACCGTATCACCCTGTGGCTAATGGACAAGCTAAATCAACGAATAATATTATCATCAATAATTTGAAAAAACAACTAAAATAGTCAAAAGGAAATTGGCCTGAAGAGCTACCAGGAGTGTTATAGGCTTATAGAACTACAGCAAAAACTGCCACGGGAGAAACCCCATTCGCACTTGTCTACGGTTCAGAGGCATTAATACCAATAGAAATTGGTGAGCCAAGCACGAGATTCACATTAGTAACAAAAGATTCAAACAACGACGAGTTAAGAACAAATCTGGATTTACTTGAGCAAAGGAGAGAAGTCGCTTTAATTCGCATGGCAGCTCAAAAGCAGATTATAGAGAGGTACTACAACAGAAAAGCTCACCTCAGATATTTTAAAATTGGGGACTTTTTCCTTAAAAAATTTTATCAATCAACAAAAGTTTATGGAGCAAGAAAGTTAAACCCAAATTGGGAAGGACCCTATAAAGTGCGCGGCATTGCTGGAAAGGGGGCTTACGAGTTGGAAATTATGGATGGAAAGGTTTTACCCTCGAGTTGGAACAATGTTCATTTAAATAAATACTACTTTTAAGCAAAGAAGTACCCACAGTCAGGTATCATTTACACACTATTTTATTTAGTACAGTTAAAGTTTTACTAACAATTTTAGATGATAGGCAAAAAGCTAACACATACCAAATGATGATATTAGACCTGTAAAGACACAAGGAAGCACCTTAAATTCCGGTCTAGGGTTACAACCTTTCTGATGGATATTTCAAAGGGCTAAGCAGTCATCATTTAAACTATATACCTTAGAGTCCCGTATGTTTTTCCTTTTCATGAAAAGGACCACAAGGAAGAAATAATCAAGTGCTCGAGATTTCATACTTCAAAGCTCAAACACTTGGGGGACTATATAATATGGAAGGCAAAGAAGACTAGAAAAGAGTCAGAACTCAAGCCTAAAGATCTATTTTACCCCCACAAATCGAAAGTTACGAGCGAAATCAAAAGAGCCAAAAATGCAAGCCTGATTCAGAAACCTACAAAGAACATACTCATGAATGTAAATGAATGTCTAGGTAAAAGGAAAAATTTAGTCACGGGTTGAAATTTATACCCTTGTATTTATTCAAATATGTTGCAATAGAAAGCAGTTACGAAAGAGTTATAGATGATACTTGAACACATGTAAAGTCTTATGAATGTTCAAATATATACAAAAACTTTCTTCAATCAAAGGAACATGTGAATTCATATTTCGTTTTTGTACATTTACACCATTATGAAGTTGAGACGTCTTCTTCATTAAGTGTCGTTTATAAAAAGGCCCTCTTTTATAGATCGTGTTTATTTCAAAAAGACACGAAAGATCAAAAGCATTTTTATGCAAACATTTAGAGTAAAACAGAAACTCGAAACACACAAGTTGAGCCAAAAAACTTAAACTTAACATTATACGATGGTTAAAACTAAGTATGAACTTAGTTCAAACCTAACTAGTTTATAAAAAATTGCCCCAAAATTGTCCTGGGGACTTTCCAAAAAAAAACTTTACCCCCAAATGGGACCAGGGGTAAAACCACCAATTGTTTCTCCAAATAAAAAAAAGGGTTAACAAGAATTTTCACTTTTCACTGGGGGGATTAACTTCATCAGTAGAAGGAACAGCTTGAGATGACGAGGGTTGAGCGGCAACTTCACCAGGTACAATCTCATCACCTACGGGAACCTCAGCCTCAGGTGATGAGAAACTTTGACTTTGCCGAGCCTTTTCGATTGTCTCTTTAGTTTTATCAATCTCAGCTTTTAAGTCAAAATTTTCATGGCTTACATCCATTAATGTATCAAGACGGGTATTCAAGTAAGCCCAACTCACATCAATGGCTGCTTTATCCTCGAGAGCTTCATAATCCTTCTCCCATTGATAAACTTCTGCTCTCAACTCATCCCTTTCAATCAAAGCAGCATCATACGAAGCTTGAAAAGGGATAGGGGATCTATCCAAGAACTAAACCTTACTAGAAGACTCACGGAGGTCTTCTTGGGATTGTGTGAGAGATTGAACAAGTTCTCCAGAATAAGCCTCTTTCTGGTTCAGCAAGTCCTTTAAGCTTCTTATTTCCTCAGAAGCTTGGGAGAGTTGTTCAGCAAATGAAGATTCAAGTAGATTTTTATCCTTGCCTGCATGATTTGATGAAGCCTTTTCAATGGCTAGCTCCATTGCTACCACTCTTACCTGCTGCTCCAAGGTACATTTTTCCTCCTCTACTGCTTCCATGTCTAGTTGAAGACTCAAACTGCTCTTTCCAGTTATCTGCCTCGATATGGTAGTCATTAATCAACTGCTCCGTATTTGCAATCCTTTTCATCATCTCTGTGCCAATGAGATTGATCTGCAAAAAAATGAATATATGATACGGTAAAAGACAAATTCTGAAAAACAAAAAACACACGAAGTGTACCTTTAAATATGGGTGTACAATCTCATTCATCTATATGAGGGAGCTGTGACTTGCCAACTTTGACTTCTCAATAGGGCCGATCAAAGGCTTCAACCATACATCCGCCTGGCCTGATTTCTTCAAAAGGCTGCCTTCGACAGGAAACTCGATGATAACTTGTTTCATCACCCCATTACTAGAAGACCTTATTTCAACATTAGAAGTCACAATAGTAGGAGTAGTCGAGGGAGCCAAGTGTGGCACAGTCGAGGTAACAGAAAGGGAAACATGCACGGTTAATTGGTGATCCATTGGAGCAGATGAGGGAAAGATGGCAAGAGGCGCTTCCTCGGAAATTGAGCCAATATGTTCTTCATGAAACCCTTGATGAAACAGTTGTTCAACTGAATCATGGGCTGCAGCGGGAGTTTCTTCCTCATAATACATGGGTTCAGTACCATCAGGCTCAGGAAAGGAAGATGGACCAGAAAGAGGAGCAGATTCGTCATCAGACACTACTCTTCTTCTTGCTCGTGGCCTACGCACCAACGAGATTTCCTCCTGCTCCTCTTCATCTTCTGCAGGCTGGGTCATATCCATCTTTCTTTTTGATGAAGAGCCCAAAATTATTTCTTGAGCTTTAGATAAGGAGAGCCTGGAAGCAATTATTGCAGCAGCAGTGGTACCACGAACAGAAAACCTAATAAGAAAAAAGGGTCAGTAAAGAAAACTTACCATGAGTATTTACTTTCTAACCAAACCTAGAATAAAGGTACTTCCAAGACCTTTCCTCCATTGGAGCAATCGACAATAATTTTTCTACCCAACCACGAAAATTAGGCATCTCCTCGATAGATCCCATGGTTGCTGGAAAAAGATAAGAACAGTTAAGGGACTGAACATTCATCAAGATAAGGAAAGAAGAAAACAGACAACTTACGTGCAAAGTTCCAGTTCTCTGGGAAGGGCATATTTTCTTCACCTACTAATCCACTAGTAGGGGCAGCAACAAACCTAGCATACCATCCTCGGTTTTTGAGATCTATCTTTCATTGTATCATCGTCTGATGAATTTAGAGATTTTGACCATGTGGTATCTCCTTCTGACATGTTTCCTGGATGGGAGACATAGAGGTCTGGAGTCTTCTGATCAGAAATCATCAGACTTTCAGGGTTGGACACTTTTGAACTTTCTCCTTGGTCTCGCCTTTTCTTGGTTTGTTTCTTGGATGCAAGAGCATATTTCCTTTCCCAAACCATTTTTGCAATATCAAATTCAGGTTCTTCTTCTAAAGGTTGGGTAAAAGAGATAGGATTCTGTGAGGTGGTAGGAAAGGTAGAAAGGTGTTTTCCAATTTTGCTGGGGAATATGCTTGTGTTGACATGGGGAAGAAGGTAGATTTTGAAGGGAAAAATGAGGGTTTTTGTGACTCAAAGCGGTCGTTTCGCAAAAGTTGGATTTGTTCCTTGATTGAAATCATCTCCTTTTGTTGTTGTTGGAAGAACTGGAAAAGTGAAGTTCCTGGCGGACAAATCTCAATTGTACAAAGAACATATCAAGAGACTCCAAGAAAGCAAACTATATCATAGATACGGAAGTATTCCTACAAAAAGGGTTGGCTATTGCCAAGCTACACTAACAGTTAATTTGCTTATAGTCGCAAAATTTTTCATACGAAGGGGTTGGCTTCACAACCCATAATGGACGGCATGCCAAGCTACACAACTCAGAAAACTTTTGTACTATAACCAATCTTAGTTGTTATAAATCAGAAATTTTTTGTACTACAACAAGCTAACTTTCTTAGAGTATTCTTACTCTATTTTCATACATGGACCAGTCTTTCCATCCATTCGAAAGAAAGAACAAGAGGGAAATGTATAAGGAACTCATATGTAGTATATCACAAAGATTTATAAAGGTTACAAGATAATTTTCAAGATGCTCTTACAACTACTACAAGTCCTCCTTTATATAGGACTAGGAGGTTATTACAAGACAAACTTATATTATAAAATAAACCTATCTTACATGGAAAACCTATCTACAAGTGGGTCCCTTTTTTACATGTGAAGGACCTTAGGCAAAGCAACTAAAAAACTCCTGAAAAGATGTGAAAGAGGTGAAATATACATGGTTTAGCATGTGAAATTTTGTGGGAGCATGTGAAAGCATGTGAAAATAGGGTGCTACATGTGATGAAGCATGTGGAGGCATGTGAAAGCATGTGAAAGTGGGACCCAGATGGTTTGGAAGGATGTGGAATTTTGTCTTGGCATGGGTAGATGATTTTTTAGGGTTTTTTTGTAGGTAATGTAGGATTATGGTGAGGTTAATAGGGATGATTATCTTCCATTGATTTTCTTGGTTTGTCTTCTAGGCATCTTTTCAAAGATCTTTTGTAGTAACGCTTGGAACTCGACGGTTATTCTTCTCTATATTCCTTCTCTTTTGGATTGAGGGATGTGATCCGCAACCTTAATCTGGAGATGTCTTGAGTGAATTTTTCCCAGATGATTTCATATGGAGTTTGATATTCCTTTGCTACTTCTCGGACTTTTTTCCAGTGCAGATGAGTGCTGGTATAATTCCAGCTTGCCCAATCATTTGTCCATATCTCTCTCGGGATGCACCTATTTTGCTGGAAGATAATTCTTTGTGCTTTACTATATTCTTCTTCTGAGGATAAAATGGACACGGGAAATTTCCACCAGATTGACGCCTCTGCTTGTGCCTGGACTTTTTCGTTAATAATTTTCACTAGCCTATGAAACATGAATACCTTTGCTTTGTAGGAATCACTGAAATATTTTATCCAATATCTCCTAGGCTTGAACCATAGTAAAAATACTTTAAGAGTTGTTTCAATGTTGTCAAAATCTTTGAAGACGTTGCGCTTAAATTCCATGAAAATGTAGTACTGATGGCATAGGTACCAAAAAAACCATAATAGTTCTTGTGGAAAATCCTTGGCTTGTGCTATGAATATATGGCAGAATGGATATTCTGGATTAACCCCATAAGGCTTGAGAATGGATCCTCCGTGTTGTCGGAAAACATGGAGCTCATAATAAGTTCTTCTTTCCATAATAATTGACGGATCAAAGGGATCCATGAGGTTGAATAACTCCGGTGGATGATCCGTTGGCTTCAATGAACTTGTTCCTGGTACATTTGAAAGTATGAAGATGTGGCTGATTAGCTTTTGCTTTGTCTTCAGTTTTCTTGGGGTAAATCTCTTTGAGAATTCTTCTGGCCAAGACAGAAAATCTGCGAGAATATTATCTTTTCCTTTCAGATTCCTGACTTGAAACTTGTATGGAGAGAACCATTGGGACCATCTTAGAATTTGAGGATTGGGAATAACTTTTGCATTTATCTGGATCACCTTTGGGAAGTGTAACGACCCGACCAGTCGTTTTGCGTTATCGGACCCCGTTCCCCTAAATGAAACTTCCCATAGCAGCTTATTTTGATTTATGACTTGTGGTGGTGGTGGTCTGGGATTCGAAAGCGTTTAGAGTGCTATAGGAACACTTGGTTCCTTAAGGTTGACCTTTAAGGCCAAGTTTGACTTCGGTCAACATTTTGGGTAAACAACCCCGGAATCGAGTTTCGACGATTCTGGTATCTTTGTATGATGATTTCGGACCTGGGTGTATGTTCAGGATGGGTTTCTGATGATCCTGGAGCGTTTCGGCGCCCAATATTGAAATTAGAAGTCCCTTAAGTTCCTATTGTGGTTTGGGATGTGTTTTTCTGTTATCATGGTCCGAACGGAATTTCGAGATCGGGAATAGTTCCGTTATGTCATTTATGACTTGCCTGCAAAATTTGGTGTCATTCCGAGTAGTATAGGTTGGTTCGGCGCGTTGTTAGCAAAGTCAAGAAAACTTAAAGTTCCTAAGTTTGGTTTTAGAGGTTTTGAGGTGTGATTTTTAGTATTAGCATTGTTTTGGGTGTTCCGAAGGCTCGAGCGAGTCCGTATTATGATTTGGGACTTGTTGGTATATTTGTTCGGGGCTCGGGTGGGCCCAGGTGCCTCTCGGACACCACACGAGGCCAAAAACCAGCTGAAATAGTTGGTGGTGCACCTGTTCTGGTGTGATCCGTAGGTGCGGTTACCCAGTCGCAGGTGCGGGACCGCTCCTGCAGTCCCAGCCTCACAGGTGCGACCCCCAGTGGGCAGTCCATTTCTCGCAGGTGCGGACAAAGTTCCGCAGGACCAGAGCCGCAGGTGCGATCTCCCCTTCGCAGGTGAGGGCCCAGGCTTCCTCTTCCATTTATGCGAGTGCGATCCTTTGCTCGCAGGTGCGAGACCGCATGTGCGATCCTCGAGCCGTAGGTGCGGAAACACTGTCAGACAGTGTGTTTCTTAAATACGGGATTCTTCATTATTTCTTCATTTCTTCCTCCATTAGAACACCTTGAGATATTGGGAAAAGGGCTCAACGACCCAACCACTGAAAGGTAAGTAAATTCTATCTTAAAGTTGTTAATGCATGCATTCTTAGTAGGATTTAACTACTTAATTAGTGGAAATTTAGGAATTTGAGTAGTAACCTAGGGCCTTCGAGAATTTAGAAAATTACCCGTCAATTAGCTATGAAACCAAGTAAAATCATGTATTAATGATCCTTAGGCTATGGGTGAGTGTTTCCTTCGAAAATTTTTGGAATCCGAGCATGCGGGCCCGGGGTTGGATTTTAGGATTTCTTCAAGAATGGCGAATTTGTCTTAGTAGTAGGAGTATTTCCATACTTTGAGCATAAATTGATGAATTTGTATAACATTTAGCTAGTTTTGAGTCCTCGGGTATAGAGTTCGGAGTTTCGGGCGCGTTCTTGGTTCGGGGAGTAGATTCGTCATGAGGTGAGTCTCCTTTATAACCTTGTAAGAGGGAATTGTCCCCATAGGTGATTATAAATAATTGCATGTCCTTATTTGTGGGGGCTGCGCACGCACGAAGTGACGAGAATCCGCGCGTAGCTACTACTATGTTATGTTGGGTAGTTCTATGACTCACGAGCATGCTTATATGTGCCTTACATGTATTCCTAAATGTATTTTGAGTTTCTTATTATACTTGATTTAGCATGAGAATATTAGGAAGTTGTGTTCCATGATATATTGCTTAAGTTCTTGCCTTAAAGAATAATCTCTGTTAATTCCTTAAAAATTAATAATTTTATGTACGTATGCGCCACTGCGTCACATGTATGATTCGTGGATAGCCCTACTATTGTGTCAACCGCGTCGCATGTTCGATTCGAGAGCAGGGTAATAGATGCATCTATGTGCTAGTGAAATTTGACATGCAAAGATAAATACAACTATACTTGATAATTTATATCTTTTGTGATTTCTACGACTGTTATGCCTGCCTAGTTCCTATTAAATCATGTTATTTTGAAATATTGACCCTAGTAAGTATCACGTCTACCTCTCGTTACTACGTCTTCGAGGTTAGGTGGGATACTCACTGGGTACATATTTGTTTTATGTACTCATGTTGCACTTATGTACTTATTAATTGTACAGGTTCTGAGGCTGTTGCATCTGGTTATCAGACCGGAGCTCGATTCTGATCTTAGTTGGACCCGACTTCCCGGTGAGCTGCTTCTCTTGACGATCCTTGGCAGCACCATGGAGTTTTCTTTTGCTTATTTCCCGTCTATTTCTTTCAGACAGTGGGATTGTATATTATGTTTTGTATATTCTGTTAGTATGCCCGTAGGACTTGTGACACTAGTTCCTGGCACACATGTAGTTGTTATTTTGGTTTGCGGTTCTGTATATATATATATATATATATATATATATATATATATTGGCTCATTCCTCTTTTTGACTGTTTTTGCTAAAAATGGCTTGCTATCTTTTTCAATAAATGATTTGAACTTTACAACTTGGCACGTATTGGGATGTTTAACCAAGCATGGGAGGAATCCTTAGTAATTTAAGTGTGTGCTTGCCTAACCTCAGTGTTGGGCGCCATAACGACCTGAGTTAGTATTTTGGGTCGTGACAGGAAGGCCTTTAAATCCATGTCTATCAGAAATTCTGTGTGAATCAGGAAAAAATTGAATTTCTTGATTCCACTCTTTACTGCAAGAATTTCCTTGATGGTGGAATGATAATGTTGCTCGACATGTTTGAACTTTCCGCTGGCATATCTGCATATTTTCCTCTTGCCATATTTTTCTTCAAATAGAACGGCACTCCAATATTCATTACTGCCATAATTTTGCAGTATCTTCTTACCGTCTGAAGGGATGTAGATGGACTTGACATTTTTAGAAATCTCCTTTATTTCCCTTACTGCTTCATCTTGTTTTTTTCCCATGATGGAGAATTTTTCTTGAGCATCTCTGTGAGCGGAGAAATATATGTAGAGATATTTGGGATGAAATCACTCACATAATTTACTATACCTAATAACTGTTGGATCTGCTTTGTTGTAAAGTTGGTATTTGGAAACTTGAGTAGTTATTGACATATATGTGGTCCTGGACTGTATGCACTTTGGAAAAAATGCATTCCAAGGAAATCAGTCTCTTGTTGGGCAAGAACCATTTTTTTTGTTGAAAGCATGATCACATAATTTGTTATCAATAACTCAAACTGATGAAGCAAGTTGACATGTTCCTCTAATATATCACTAAATAACAGGATGTCATCAATGTAAACTAAAGAGGTATGGAGGATGGGCTAGAATATTTTTATCATGGCCTTTTGGAACAAGGAGGGTGCAGTTTTCAACCCGAAGGGCATGACTTTCCATTGGAAGTGATGATCGGGGATGCAAAATCCCGTTTTGTGTTTTTCTTCAGGGTGGATTCCCAATTGCCAAAATCCAGATTTTAAATCAAACTTGGAAAAATATTTGGCCTTGGCTAAGTGGGAGAAAAGAGTAAGTTTATTAGGGTTAGGGAATTTATCATCTTGGAGGAAATGGTTAAGTGGCTGGTAATTAAAGACTAAACTGAGTTTTCCTCTTGCTTGCTCAGCTCTTTTGTTGACATAAAATGCTTCACATGCCCATTGTGAGTCTGATGGCTCTATTAGATCAAATTCCAAAAGTTCCTCGCACTCTTTATTTGCAAGCTGAAGATGATCTGGATTCATGCCTGAATGACTGGCTTTTGTTGGATTCATGTTTTCATTCTTCTTGAAAGGAAGCTTGATAAAAAACTCTTCGCTTTTCCATAACGGGCTTTTCCCTTTCTTCATGAAATCCTTGTGGGATTTATCACATGAATGCTCAATGAGAATTTGCTCAATCTCATTGATTTGTTCGTCGTTGGTGATTTGGAATAGCCTTGGAATCTCAGAATAAGGTTTGAACTGCTTCTTAAAAGTTATCCCGTTAGACTTGATCTGGAGTTGATCTCTAAGTTGTCTGTAAATGTCGAATCTAACAATAAGATCTTTTCCTGGTACATCCGACCCTATCAACTTGGTTCTGTACTTCAATCCTGGAAAGAACTCAATTGTGACTGGATGCTTTATAATGATGGTGGTAGTCAGGATTCCATTTGCTGCAGTGTTAAAATCCTTAAAGTGCGGCACCCATTGATCTTCAGTGAGAACAACAAGATTTATGAGTGAAGAAGCAGCTCCAGTGTCGATGAAAGCAATAACTTGAGTTGGTTTATCCCATTTGGATGAAGAGACATTGAGTTCTACTTCAGGAATGACTAAGAGAGCGTTGATCTCCTCCCGGGTTTCGATCACTGGTTCTGAAATTTTGTAGCGCTCATTGCCTTGATCTTCATAGATATGAAGAGAGAATAAAGTTTCTTCACTAGGTTCATCATCCACAGAGAATATGGATTCAAGGTCTTCCCCTTTTCCGAGATGTATGCCATTGTAATCTTCAATCTCTTCAAGGAGTTTGACAGATCTTCTCGATTGGGGACAATTTTTCGTGAAATGTCCAATATTGTGGCAAATAAAGCATCTATTTTTCTTGTGAAAATTTATTGGCCTTCTACGTCTGAAATATTTTGTGCGTCTTTTGGACCTTGGTTTTCCATCTAGAATTCTTGGCCATCTGCACCTCACGAATCCTTTCTGTCGCCTAGATGTGTGATAAGAACATCCTAATCCAGTGATCAGATCGGATCTGCGGCATGCTTTGTCAAGCATTGGATTGTGATGGATAATTTGTTTTAGGGATGAGTGCTTTGTACAAATGTCCTCCAATGCTATGAAAATAGCTTTCCTGATACAGCCGACTTGTGGGATTGTTATTGATTGAAACTTTTCTTCAATTATGGTCATGGTTCAGTTTGCCAACATCTTTGGAAGGGAAGAAACAAAGGATTGCTGAGAACCGCGAAGTTAGTTCTCCAAGGATTCCTGAGAACTGCGAAGTTAGTTCTGACAGGATGATATACTTTTCACCGTTCCACCAAAGTTTTGGTCACCATCCAAGTATAGAAGTCTTGGATCCTTTGAGGCCATTTTGAAACCTTGATGTCATCAAAGGTGAAAGTGTGGAAGCCAGTTCCAACTGTTTTTGACGCCATGGGTTCATGTCTTCTTTCTCGGATTGGTTCATCCTTCATGCCTTCTTGATCCTCCTCTACTTCAGATATTTATGGGTCTCTTGGTTGGCTCATAAATATTTGGGGATCGTCTTCGTCAGAAGAGTTTGTTGTGGATTCATTGATGGATTGAGAGCGATCTTCCATTATATCATCGTCTGATGAATTTAGATATTCTGACCATGTGGTATCTCCTTCTGACATGTTTCTTGGCTGGGAGACATAGAGGTATGGAGTCTTCTATTCAGAAATCATAAGACTTTTGGGGTTGGACCCTTTTGAACTTTCTCCTTGGTCCTGCCTTTTCTTGGTTTGTTTCTTGGCTGCAAGAGCATCTTTCCTTTTCCAAACCATTTTTGCAATAACGAATTCAGGTTCTTCTTTTAAAGGTTGGGTGAAAGAGCTAGGATTCTGTGAGGTGGTAGGAAAGGTAGAAAAGGTGTTGTCCAGTTTTGGTGGGGAATATGCTTGTGTTGACATGGGGAAGAAGGTAGATTTTGAAGGGGAAAATGGGGTTTTTTGTGACTCAAAGCGGTCGTTTCGCAAAAGTTGGATTTGTTCCTTGATTGAAATTCTATCCTTTTGTTGTTGTTGGAAGAACTGGAAAAGTGAAGTTCCTAGCACACAAATCTCATATTGTAAATTTGCCAATCTTAGCTCCAAGGCTTTGATTAGTCCTACATGCTGAGACGATGCCTGCTCCACCTTTTTCTCAATTGTTTCTACTTTTCTTATTAACTTGTTTTGTGTATGGGCCATGTTTTTTATTGTGTTGCCAATATTATTAAGCACTTTGTTTTGGCAGATGTAATTTTCTGATTGCCAGTTTATTGTTGCATCGATGTCACTTGTTGGGGTTTTTTCTCCAGAAAGGTAGTACTATGTTTTTCTTGGGGATTTATGAGCATGGTTGATACCCTATTTTTCAAAATATTGGAGTGGAGGAAAATCTTGGGTATGGCCGGAACTTGAAGGGCTCAACATGAATATTTGTGGGTATGTGGACTTTTGGGTTGATGGAGTTTAGGTTCAGGTGGCTTTTTGGATTTTGGGTTACGAGCTGATGGCAGTTTGGGTGTTGGGGTGGTTTCACTGTCTTCCCAGCTTGGAGTGAATTTTTCTGGTAATTTTGGTCATTCTTGAGCCAATTGAAGGGTCTTTATTGTCATATTTGGCTCAAAATTGCTTTTCAGTAGTTTTCCCCTTTTTCTTGGACTTTGGTTTAGCCTTGAGGTCAAATATTTCCCAATGACGCAGGTAGTGTTCATCATATTCTCTACTTGGATCTTTAAAATAGGCCTGGCAGTCGCAACCGAGATCCCAAGGGCAGTGTCCCATGATAGTTTGTATATTTCATAAGGGTTCCCTTTCAGGGTCAGGGTAAGGGTTGTATCTTTGGATTGGATCATTTGACAAGAAAAGATGGTTTTATTATGTTTTTTGAGATGGGAATGGTCAAAGCTTATGGAAACGGTTTTGTCATTTCTTTTGGTAAAAGCTGGCTCACCAGATTGTAGAAATTCATATTTACCTGGACGGCTTAATGAGCCAATTGAAGGGTCTTTATTGTCATATTTGGCTCGAAATTGCTTTTCAGTAGTTTTCCCCTTTTTCTTGGACTTTGGTTTAGCCTTGAGGTCAAATATTTCCCAATGACGCAGGTGGTGTTCATCATATTCTCCACTTGGATCTTTAAAACAGGCCTAGCAGTCGCAACCGAAATCCCAAGGGCAGTGTCCCATGATAGTTTGTATATTTCATAAGGGTTCCCTTTCAGGGTCAGGGTAAGGGTTGTATCTTTGGATTGGATCATTTGACAAGAAAAGATGGTTTTATTATGTTTTTTGAGATGGGAATGGTCAAAGCTTATGTAAACGGTTTTGTCATTTCTTTTGGTAAAAGCTGGCTCACTAGATTGTAGAAGTTCTTCTGGTTCCCTTAACCTTTCATAATTTGTAATCCAGGAATCAGGAAGAATTATGACAAGCTCATCTCTAAAAATTTGTCTGGGTATTTGTGTGCACCTAGTGTTTTCTTTAGTAGCATCAATATTCAAGAGAAAAGCATTTTCTCCTCCGGGAAGGCATAGATCCATGGCTTGATTTTGGACCTGCCACGCCATTTGGTGATGAAGAGTGGCTTGGATAGAATCTTTGGCTTGTGGGGAACCTTGAATTTGGACTGGAATTTTTAGTGCTTCGGTTAAGTATGGGTCAAAAAGGGACATGTTGAAATTTGGAAAGTTAGTTATGAAGACAGTCCCTGCTTTCAAGGTAACTTCTGCAGTACCCAAATTTGCATGTTGGTTCTCCAAGTATCTTGTATCTAGAAGAGAAAGTCGAGCAACAACAGGTTGACCTTTTCTTCCATGATAAGTGAGAGCAATTCGGATAGCACCAAAATGAATATGGGTAAAACCATGATCTCTCCATTGTCTTGGAAAATCATCTGGAATTTGGAGGGTAATAAATTGTTCCTCTCGAATAGCAAGAATCGGATGCTATTCAAGTTTTGAGGCAGAAACATATTATTTGACTCCTTTTTGCTTGTGTTAAGCTAAGGAACGGATTTGGGTCCATGGTGCAAATGATTTTTTGGCAAAAGCTGAGTAAGGGTTTATGAGGGGTAGTTCAGTGGAAGATATTTTTTGTTCATCGGGTAGGATATCGACTTCATAGAGGTAATCATATTTTTTGGACAAGGTTTTTAATAGAGTGGGAGACATATTCATTTTTGCAAGGGAGAGGATGATGGAAACGACTCAGACATATTTAGTAAATTGTTCCTCCCTCTGATAGGACGGGCTGGCTCTGATACCAATGTACAAAGAACAGAGCAAGAGACTCCAAGAAAGCAAACTATATCATAGATACGAAAGTATTCCTACAAAAAGGGTTGGCTATTGCCAAGCTGCACTAACAGTTAATTTGCTTATAGTCGCAAAGGTTTTCTTACAAAGAGGCTGGCTTCACAACCCATGAGGGACGGCAATACTCAGAAAACTTTTGTTAATACTCAGAAAAATTTTGTACTATAACCAACCTTAGGTGTTATAACTCAGAAAACTTTCGTACTACATNCATAAGGGACGGCTTGCCAAGCTACACAACTCAGAAAACTGTTGTACTACAATCAACCCAACTGTTAAAACTCAGAAAACATTCGTACTACAACAAGCTAACTTTCTTAGAGTATTCTTACTCTATTTTCATACATGGACCGGCCTTTCCATCCATTCGAAAGAAAGAACAAGACAGAAATTTAGAAGGAACTCATATGTAGTATATCACAAAGATTTACAAAGGTTACAATATAGTTTTCAAGATGCTCTTATAACTACTACAATGCCTCCTTTATATAGAACTAGGAGGTTATTACAAGACAAACTTATATTATAAAATAAACCTATCTTACATGGAAAATTTATCTACAAGTGGGTTCCTTTTTACATGTGAAGAACCTTAGGCAAAGCAACTAAAACAACTCCTGAAAACATGTGAAAGGGGTGAAATATACATGGTTTTGCATGTGAAAGTTTGTGGGAGCATGTGAAATCATGTGAAAATAGGGTGTTTCATGTGACGAAGCATGTGGAGGCATGTGGAAGCATGTGAAAGTGGGATCCAGATGGTTTGGAAGGATGTGAAATTTTGTATTGGCATGGGTAGATGATTTTTTTGGGGTTTTTTGGTAGGTAATGTAGGATTATCGTGAGATTAACAGGGATGATTATCTTCCATTGATTTTCTCGGTTTGTCTTCTAGGCACCTTTTCAAAGAATGACGCCTCTGCTTGTGCCTGGACTTTTCCATTAATACTCTTCACTGGCCTATGAAACATGAATAACTTTGCTTTGTAGAAATCGTTGAAACATTTTATCCATTATCTCCTAGGCTTGAACCATAAAATACATTAAGAACTGGTTCAATGTTGTCAAAATCCTTGAAGACATTGCACTTGAATTCCATGAAAATGTAGTACTGATAGCATAGGTACCAGAAAAACCATAATAGTTCTTGTGAAAAAACCCTTGACTTGTGCTATGAATATATGGAAGAATAGATATTTTGGATTGACCCCATAAGGCTTGAGAATGGATCCTCCATGTTGTCGAAAAACTTGGAGCTCATAATAATTTCTTATTTCCATAATAATTGACGGATCAAAGGGATCCATGAGGTTGAATAACTCCAGTGGATGATCCGTTGGCTTCAATGAACTTGTTCCTGGTACATTTGAAAGCATGAATATGTGGTTGATTAGCTTTTGCTTTGTCTTCAATTTTCATGGGGTAAATCTCTTTGAGAATTCTTTCGGCCAAGACGCAAAATCTTCGATAATATTATCTTTTCCTTTCAGGTACCTGACTTGAAACTTGTATGGAGAGAACCATTGGTCCCATCTTAGAATTTGAGGATTGGGAATAATATTTGCATTTATCTGGATCATTTTTGGGAAGGCCTTCATATCCATTTCTATCAGAAATTCTGTGTGAATCAGGAAAAAATTGAATTTCTTGATTCTGTTCTTTATCGCAAGAATTTTCTTGAAGGTGGAATGATAATGTTGCTCGGCATCTTTGAACTTTCCGCTGGAATATCCGCATATTTTTCTCTTGCCATATTTTTCTTCAAATAGAACGGCACTCCAATATTCATTACTAGCATCAGTTTGAAGTATCTTGTTACCGTCTGAAGGGATGTAGAGGGACCTGACATTTTTAGAAATCTCCTTTATTTCCCTTACTGCTTCATCTTCTTTCTTTCCCTATGATGGAGCATTTTTCTTGAGCATCTCTGTGAGCAGAGAAATATATGTAGAGATATTTGGGATGAAATCTCGCACATAGTTTACTATACCCACGAACTGTTGGATCTACTTTGTTGTGAAGCTGCTATCTGGAAACTTGTGTAGTTGTTGATATATATGTGGACTTGGACTGTATGCACCTTGGGCAAAATGCATTCCAAGAAAATCAATCTCTTGTTGTGCCAGAACCATCTTTTTGCTGAAAGCAAGATCCCATAGTGTGTTATCAATGTCTCAAACCGATGAAGCAAGTTGACATGTTCCTCCAATGTATCACTAAATAACAGGATGTCATCAATGTAAACTAAAGAGGTATGGAGGACGGCCTGGAATATTTTTAGCATGGATTTTTGGAACAAGGAAGGTGCAGTTTTCAACCCGAAGTGCATGACTTTCGATTGGAAGTGATGATCGGGGATGAAAAATCCCATTTTGGGTCTTTCTTCAGGGTGGATTCCCAATTGCCAAAATCCATATTTTAAATCAAACTTGGAAAAATATTTGGCCTTGGCTAAGTGAGAGAAAAGAGTGAGTTTATTTGGTATAGGAAATTTATCATCTAAGGATTCCTGAGAACCATGAAGTTAGTTTTGACGTGATGATATACTTTTCTCGTTCCACCAAATTTTTGGTCACCATCAAAGTATAGAATTCTTGGATCCTTTGAGGCCATTTTGAAACCTTGACGTCATCTAAGGTGAAAGTGTGGAAGCCAGTTTTGATGCCATAGGTTCATGTCTTCTTTCTGGGATTGGTTCATCCGTCATGTCTTCTTGATCCTCCTCTACTTCAAATATTTCTGGGTCTCTTGGTTGGCTCACAAATATTGGGGGATCGTCTTCGTCAAAAGAGTTTGTGTTGGATCCATTGATGGATAGAGAGTTATCTTCCATTGTATCATCGTCTGATGAATTTAGAGATTCTGACCATGTGGTATCTCCTTCTGACATGTTTCTTGGCTGGGAGATCTAGAGGTCTGGAGTCTTGTAATCAAAAATCATCAAATTTTCGGGGTTGGAATCTTTTGAACTTTCTCCTTGATTTCGCCTTTTCTTGATTTGATTCTTGGCTGCAAGATCATCTTTCCTTTCCCAAACCATTTTTGCAATATCGAATTCAGGTTCTTCTTTTAAAGGTTGGGTGAAAGAGATATGATTCTGTGAGGTGGTAGAAAAGGTGTTGTCTAGTTTTGGTGGGGAATATGCCTATGTTGACATGGGGGGAAAGGTAGATTTTGAAGGCAAAAATGGGTTTTTTTGTGACTCAAAGCGGTCTTTTCGCAAAAGTTGGATTTGTTCCTTGATTGAAATTGTATCCTTTTGTTGTTGTTGGAAGAACTGGAAAAGTGAAGTTCCTAGCAGACAAATCTCATATTGTAAATTTTCCAATCTTAGCTCCAAGGCTTTGATTACTCCTACATGCTGAGACGATGCCTGCTCCACCTTTTTCTCAATTGTTTCTACTTTTCTTATTAACTTGTTTTGTGTATGGGCCATGTTTTTTATTGTGTTGCCAATATTATTAAGCACTTTGTTTTGGCAGATGTAATTTTCTGATTGCCAGTTTATTGTTGCATCGATGTCACTTGTTGGGGTTTTTTCTCCAAAAAGGTAGTACTATGTTTTTCTTGGGGATTTAGGAGCATGGTTGATACCCTATTTTTCAAAATATTGGAGTGGAGTAAAATCTTGGGTATGGCCGGAACTTGAAGGGCTCGACATGAATATTTGTGGGTATGTGGACTTTTGGGTTGATGGAGTTTAGGTTCAGGTGGCTTTTTGGATTTTGGGTTACGAGCTGATGGCGGTTTGGGTGTTGGGGTGGTTTCACTGTCTTCCCAGCTTGGAGTGAATTTTTCTAGTAATTTTGGTCATTCTTGAGGTTTGTAACTGACAAGAAATTCATATTTACCTGGACGGCTTAATGAGCCAATTGAAGGGTCTTTATTGTCATATTTGGCTCGATATTGCTTTTCAGTAGTTTTCCCCTTTTTCTTGGATTTTGGTTTAGCCTTGTTGAGGCCAAATATTTCCCAATGACGCAGGTGGTGTTCATCATGTTCTCCACTTAGATCTTTAAAACAGTCCTGGCAGTGTCCCGTAAATGGCCATTTGAACCACCAAACTCTTTTGTCGTCTTTGTCGAAATGTTTACACCAGTCATGTTCTTCCATGATAGTTTGTATATTCCAGAAGGGTTCCCTTTCAGGGTCAGGGTCAGGGTTTGTATCTTTGGGTTGGATCATTTGACAAGAAAAGATGGTTTTATTGGGTTTTTTGAGATGGGAATGGTCAAAGCTTAAGGAAACGGTTTTGTCATTTCCTTTAATAAGAGTTAGCTCACCAAATTGTAGAGGTTCTTCTGGTTCCCTTAATCTTCCATAATTTGTAATCCAAGAATCAGGAAGAATTTTGAAAAGCTCATCACTGGAAATTTGTCTCGGTATTTGTATGCACATGGCGTTTCCTTTGGTAGGATCAATATTAAAGAGTAAAGCATTTACTCCTCCGGGAAGGCATAGATCCATGGCATTATTTTGGACCCGCCACGCCATTTGGTGATGAAGAGTGGCTTGGATAGAATCTTTGGCTTGTGGGGAACTTTGAATTTGGACTTGGATTTTTAGTGCTTCGGTTAAGTATGG